>JAQIXT010000159.1:0-59979 GCA_034700445.1 Stenotaenia linearis
GTAAACAATAGCAATGAGCAGGCATTATTCTAAGGTTTTTTTCCCCCAATACAGAAAATGTGATGCAGCAAATATTTTAAAAAAATAGAGAATAGAGTTGCCACCTTTGAAATGTCAAAATCTAGAGATTGTCTGGCACCCCTCATTTGAGTACATCATCACTGATATATCGCAAGTGATGTACAGTATATGCTGAAAAAGAAGAAATAATTAGATGGCAATCCCAATTAAATTATGAAAAATACCACTGCATTCTACTTAGTTTTTGGTCAAATTCTGTTTATTTTTGGTCAAAATCCATTTATAAAACAGGTTCACCCTTATAGGGTAACAACCATGTATACTTTGGTATACACTTAACTTCATAGATACAAAATTTCTTTTTCCTTTTGGTTTAAAAAATTTTTTAAATGTTTTTTCCATTTGTTGGAATTTACTTTTCCAACTGCGCATTTTGCATCCAGCTGCACATTAGAATAATGCCTGGCAATTTTTGAGCAATTTTTGAGCACTTTTTGAGCAATTCTTGTGGAACAAAAAGCAATTTGTAAAATTAATGGTAAAGAAAAGCAATTTTTGAGCATTTCTTGTGCTATAAAGAGCATTTTGGAGCAATCTTCTGCAGTGTGACCAGGGCAGTGGGATCCCCACTGCTCCGGCCACTGGAAGGCATGGTCAAGTCCCCGGACGCGTCACAGCTTGTCGAGACGCATACACGAGGGTCACATGACTTCCGGTCATGGGACATGGGATAAGGGGGGATGAGAGTTGGCAGAGAGTCGTTCACCAGACATGGAGTGGGGAAGATGTGTGTTCTGGCTATGCTCATCTGGTTCCAGCTGTGACCGTCCACAACCCCGAAAGGAATAGGTTGAAGAGAGATAACATGTATCGCGGTAACCAATGTTTCAGGGTTCCATAGCCTGGGGACAGGCAACCGTCTCTGACCGTGGGGCAGGTGTTTATTGAGTAGATAAGGGATTTGGGGCAGGATTGACTTGGGGTAAAACTGGTTAATAAAGGTCTATACCCAAAGATATCCGTGCCTCCGATCAGTCATTTATTCGTGGCCCAATCCACCGTCATGAAACCCACCCCGAATGGGCGGAATGGTAGGAAATTGGTCACAATTGGGGGCCTGTCCAGACCTAGCTTAGGACGTTGTTTCTTTTTCTTTTCTGAATTTTTTTGGATTTTTTCGCACATTTTCCTGCCATTTATGCGCAACTTGGCTGTGAAGGCCTCACGCGACCACATGGTCGCGTGGGGTGTACGGAGTGTTGTGTGGGATTTTCTTGATTTTTTAGGAGGGAAAGAGAGACGATTTTACCTCGGCAGCCACAGGTGCGGCTACCGATGGCAGTGTAGCATAGCCGGAGGGACTTGGATCGTAAGCGCAGCGAGTACCCTGTAATGGCTCGGGGGAAAGTGGCCAGATCGAGACGAGGAGATGCGCGGACCGTAAGACGTTGCGGCGAGCCTTCAGTCTACAATCGCGAGTCTACAGGTAGAAATTGGCTAGATTTTAGTACTTCAAACTCTAGGACCCACATTGTCGCCGGGCACCCAAGAACTTAGTGACGTTCTGGATTTATTTCATCCAAACTTTAAAATCCAGTGTTTTTTTCAGTAGTAATATCTTTATTATTTTGTTGGAATTATGAGGGTATTTTTTTATACCTTTAAAAAACTCAAAGATGGTGTTGGAATGGAATGGTAGAAAGTTGATAATAGTACTGTATTTTTATCATGCGACTGGGCGATTACAAATTGTTATTTTTTATACAGTGAGACTGAATTTGATAAATAAATTCTATGGTGATTTGAATATAAAATGCACATGTCAAGAACTTCCATATTCTACAAAATTCTATTAATCAATAGTTAAAATTTAAAATAAAAGTTGCCCTTAGAATAAAGAAATTGAATTCTTGATTTCCCTGCGTTAATCGCAATTTTAGTATCAGTAATTCTTGTAAACAATAGTAACGAGCGAGCATTATTCTAAGGTTTTTATTTTTTCCCCATTACACAATATGCTGGTGCAGCAAATATTTTTTTTTAACTGGAGAATAGAGTTGCCATCATTGAAATGTCAAAATCCACAGATTGTCTGACGTAAAACAGCTTCTTTTCGAAAAGAAATATTTTGAATGGTATTTGTTTCGAAAATTTATCAAAGTAGAGATTTGTGTCGAAATGACTTATTGGAGTTTTTTAGGTTAGGTGGAGGCTCCAAGGAGGGCATGAGCCCCTCTTGTTAGGCTAGGATGCTGGGATGGCGAAAAAATCCTTTTGAAAATAATCATTTTCGAAAAAAATCCTGTCGGAAAAAATTCTGTTGAAAGAAATCCTTTCGAAAAAAATCCTACACCTCATTGTCTGACACCCCTCATTCGAGTACATCATCAGTGATGTATGCTGATGAGGAGGACTTTGAGAAAATAAGGAGAAGAAACAAAAAAGAAGAAAAAGAAGAAATAAAGATGACAATCCCTAAAGTTATGAAAAACATCATTGCGTCCTATGGTTTTGGTCAAATTCTATTTATTTTAAGTCAACGGTTAATTAAGAATTCAATGCTTTTTATTGGAGTACGTATGTTGAACTGAATTGCACAAACATGTTTTTTCCATTGTGCAATTAATTTTTCCAACTGCACATTTTACATCCAGCTGCAAGTTCGAATAATGCCTGGCAACAAGAGCAATTTTTGAGCACTTCTTGTGCAACAAAGAGCAATTTTTAAAATTTGTGCTTTATGGTAAAGAAAATCAATTTTTTAGCATTTCTTGTGCAATAAATAGCATTTTTGGTTTTTTATGTTTAAATTTTGGGAAAAAAAAGCATTATATCTGCCATCCAATTACGATAAAATTAAAAAGATAAGGACTTAACGAAAAATTTGAAAATCATGAAAAATATAATAAAGAAAATTGCGATATTTGCTAAATTTTATTACTTTTTAAATTTTCTCCAAGAATGTCTTGCATTTTGGAATTTAGCAACAAAAATTTTAATTTTTGGAAATCACATCTATTATACGAGTATTAAGGTTTATTTTTCAAGGGGTTGCTAGTGCCGGCCGACCAGTGGTTGTGTGCTCGCCTCTGGACCTGAGGGTTCCAGGTTCAAACACAGCTAAGGTTAGAGATTTTGTTACAGATTTTTCTAGGTGAGAAAAATCAAGTAGCTTAAATTACACTTAACAAAATGGATAGATATAAATTAAAGTTGTGAAATCTTTAATTTTATATAGATGAAAAAGTAGAAGACTTAACTTAACTAAGGATACATTCATATTAAATATAAACACTAAATATCTTTTAATTTAAGAAAACTTTATTGTAAATTTAAATTTTGAATCATAAATCAATAATTTTGGTAATTACTTTTTTAAAATATTGATTACTGTAATAAAATATGTAAATATACTGAAAGTATAGCAGCTGTTAATATATTTAGCATTTTATTTATTTCACTCAACTTTTGAAAATTAGTAAATATAATTAGTCCAATTAGGTGGTTTATAACTCCAGTTAGGATAAGCATCTTCATAAAATGCAGTGCGAATCCTTTGACTTGAAGGATTACATATTCCAAGAACGTCTCGAATTCCTCCTTTTTCTGTATTCAGAAGTGTAGAATTGACTTTATCAATCGATTTCATTGGCTTAACTCCAGTTTTTGTCGGTTTTACATACATAAACCTACAAAATTCAATCGAAACAATTTTTTAAAACCTCTTAAATATAAAATACTAAAATATATTTACTGAGTTTTATATTTCTGCCAGGGAACTTCCCAGTAAAGACCAGATTTCCTCAAACGTTCCTCGACTCGTTGCTGTATATACTCGTCATGTAAATGTTTAGAACATTTCTGTTGTCCCGAGTAATTATACATCAACTTTGGCATACCATCCGAATATCTCTCCGATGTTTTGTGATGATACGGTCCAATAAAAGGGCGTTTTTGAGTCAGAAAATTATCTTCGACTTGACATTGTTGACAATATCCATCGATCTCCTCCTCGACTATATAATAATTAATATTTTAATTTGTATTTATTTTAAAGGTTAATAGTACCGGTATTGTATGAAGTATAATTGTGCTTATAATAAGGATTGGCGTAAGGTGGTTCCAAACCAACGTAAAGGTACCGCAATCTATCTGTATTTTCAAAAGACATTACTTGTAATTTAAATTTAAATTTATATTATTTTAATTTCGGCCGCCATTCATATAGTCGTAATTAAATGTTCTTTTATTGTGCTTATCAATTGAATTTATAAACAATGCGTGGATGAATGAAAGATTTATCTGATTTAAATTGGTAAATTGTTGGACATTTGAATTTCGCGCCGTTTAAAAAGCGACGTCTCGTAGCAATTGAAGTCGATTTATTTCAATATTAATTACGTAGGCAGGGGTACAAACAGAAGTTCAGTTCAGCGAGCTTGTTGCCAGAAGTAAATACTTGTAAATATTAGTTGCTATTAGCAAAATTTATTCAAATTTTTGAGGTCGCACTTTCAAACATTCACAACGTCTACCCCGCAAAAAAAGATTCGAGTCCAATCACCCACGAATGTGGATAAACCAATGGACATTGAAGGAGATGGCTGTTTCAGGTAGAATTGGCAAATTATTATTTACGCACAAAGTTCTAAACTTGTAAATCTTTTTTTCCAGTCGTCAATTCTACGTTTTCGGCGACGACGGCATATCCAAAATTGAAAAATTCCGGGTGTTGTTAATTGGTGTCGGTGGACTTGGAGTAGAAATAGCGAAAAATTTAACTTTATCTGGAGTTCAGTTGCTTACGATTCAAGATAATCACGTCGTTAATTTGAACGATGTTGGGACGCATTTGTACGTGACTCAGGATGATGTTAATCAAAAAAGAAATAGGTAAATTTTAAATTTAAAAAAAAAAATTAGAAGATGATAATAAATGAGTGCATTGTTGAATTTTTTTTTTTTAGAGCTGAAGTTGTGTGTGAAAAATTATCCGAATTGAATCCACGAGTTAAGCTTGAAAGTAATACGCACGATTTGAATTCTCATCGCAATAGTTTGTTTTTCTTGAGCAATTATGATGTAATGTCGATTGATTTTATTTATTGATATTATTAATTAAGATAATTACTTTGCAGTGTGTTATTCTGACCGAATGTAATTTGGAACTTCAAGTGACGATTAACAATTATTGCCGGATGCATTTGCCGCGACCAATTCGAGTAATAAATTTATAATTTTTTTAAAAATTCACTTTAATTTAATTTTTTGAATTTTGAATTTTAGTTTATCACAGCTGATGTTTACGGTTTTTTCTGCTGGACTTTTAATGATTTTGGTCAACAATTCGATGTGATTGATGAGAACGGAGAAGAAGAAAAAGAAATTTTTATAAGCTTCATATCAAAGGTAATAAAAACATTTTTTTTTTTAGGTGTGACATTTAATTTGTATTTTAAGGATAATCCCGGAGTTGTAACAACAATGGATAATTCTCCGCACGGTTTCACGTCAGGGGTCACGGTGCAGTTCTCCCAAGTTGAAGGAATGACGAAATTAAATGACCAAACTGTGGAAATAGTTGTACGTTCACCAACAACATTTACAATTTGTGATACGTCAAGTGAGGAATTTGCCGAATTTATCGGTGGGGGAATTGTAACGCGAATAAAACTTCCACATAAGATTCAATTCGTGAGTTTTTCTCATTTTTTAAAATGTATTTATTAACTAAAATGGTTTTTATTTAGGATTCGTTGGATGCTCAATTAATAAAACCGAAAATTATGCAATTTAATAACGCCAAACCCGAAGAAAATAAATTTAGTTTGCATTTAGCCATGTTGGCTTTGTATAGTTTTTGGAAAATTCAAAAACGACTTCCAAAGTTGTGGGATGATGTCGATTCGAACTCGTTAATTCAAAGTGCTCACGAAATTAATTTCGAACGTTTTGATCAAAAAGTAATTAGATTTAATGTTTTAATTAATTTTTGTGTGCTAATTTTGATATTTTAAATTTTTTTTTCCAGATTACTGTTGATGAAGAGTTGATTAAGAAATTATCAAAATCTGCTCTTGGTTGTGTTTTTCCGTTAAATTCGTTTCTCGGTGGCATTGTAGCCCTTGAAGCTATAAAAGCTGCAACTGGGAAGTTTACGCCATTTCAACAATGGGTTAAGACAGTTTTTGGTTTTTTTTTAATATTTATTTCTATTAATTTTTTTTATTTTTACAGTTTACGTTTGATTGCTGTGAATTGATGGATATGCGTGTTCCGTTATTGCCGTTTAATAATCGTTATTGTTATCTCTCTTCCTGTTTAAAAGAATCTGTGATAAAACGATTAAATGAGATGAAATTACTACTGGTAAATAAATGATAACTGAGTTTACTTTGTAATTTTAACTTTCCGATAATTATAGGTCGGATGTGGTGCGATTGGCTGCGAAATTTTAAAGAACTGTGCTCTTCTGGGAGTGGGATCGAAGGACGGATTTGTATGCAGTTTTCATTTTTGTAAAATTAAAATCTTCGAATAACTACTGATAATAAAGATGTAATTTCATTTAGGTTACAGTCGTTGACGACGATGTCGTTGAACGATCAAACTTGAATAATCAAGTTCTGTTTCGAGAACACAACATTGAGGTAATTCATTATAATATATTACAATTTTCGATATTTAATAAATTTTTTAAAAATGTTTTATTAGGAACCAAAATGTCAAGTGGCCACTGATGCAATTAAATTACTCAATCCGGATGTAAATATTTATTGTCATCAATTACGTGGTAATACCCGGAAAATCACTTTTAACGTGCAATTATTTATTTGTTATTTATTTATTGTAGTTTGTCCTCTAACAACAACTTTGACTTCGAGTGAAATGTTTGAAAATACAGATATAATTATATCAGCAATAGATAACGTAGAAGGAAGACGATATTTAGACAGTTTGGCTGTGAAGCACTGCCGTCCATTATTAGATTGTGGTTTAAATGGAACTAAAGCGCATTTACAGGTCATAATACCTCATCAAACTGAAACCTATTCATCTCTGGTACTTGATTTTGATTGAATCTAACATCTAAAGTGGGTTATTAACGATTATTATTTTATCAGCCTGATCCAGCAGAACATGAAGTCCCGTACTGTGTATTAAAATCCTTCCCGTTTAGAATAGAACACACAATACAGTGGGCCAAAGAAAAAGTAATAAATTTGAATTGATAGGAATTATATATTATTAATTGAATTTATTAAAATTTCAGTTTGAGAGGTATTTTTGTATGAAACCGAAGTCTTGTAACGAGTTTTGGATGACTAATACAAACATTCCAAACACTTTAGACGTAAGTGTGCGTGCAATCGATTAAAATGCATAATTGGTTTCCTTTTTACAAGATGGAATTCTTGCATTTAATTGAATTACTTTATCCTTTTTTTAATTTGATTTTTTTTTTTTTTTTTTTTTTTAGTTATTAAAGAATGGTGAACACATAAACTGTTGTGTGACTGTTGGAAAATATTTACACAGGCGGCCAAAAAATATTTTAGAATGCGTGACCTTAGCTCGATTTATGTTTGATAAATATTTCAGTTTTAAAGCCAAACAGCTGTTATCCTCGTTTCCAATAGACAGGAAGTTAGACAATGGAGGTAAATTTATGGTTTTATCTGAAAGGGGGAAATAATTAATTTCAATGTTTTGTAAATATAGCTCAATTCTGGCATTTCCCTAAACGTCCTCCAACACCACTCAAGTTCAATCCGTGGATTAAACTGTAAGTTTTATAATTGTCAGTTGGTGATTCATTTTTTAATGATTTTTATTTTTATTTTCAGCCATTTCAATTTCATCAAATATACTGCCCTTTTAATTGCCTCAATTTATAATATCAAAGTAAATAAGCTTATCTGAAGTTAACCGACGTTATAAATTAATATTAATGTGTTTTAATAGGAAAAACTTCCAGAAAACATGATGAATTCTCTGATTTCGATTGCAGTGCCTGATTTTGTGCCTAAAAATAAAGTAATATGTTATAATCGGTGTCTATAAAGTCTTGTTCTCTTCGACCAATGAGGAAACCAGACTTCTGGGACACTTTGTGTACAATTTAATGTTAATTTGTATCATTTAGGTCATTGAAACTGACGAAACGGCATCGAAAGTTGAAATTTCGGTTGCAGCTGATGATCCAGGCAAATGTGCAGCTCAGATTGAAAGGATTTTAAATGATGGAACGAAAATACCGGATGATGTTTTGATGTATCCGATCGAGAATAGAGATGAGAATGTTTACGAAAATTTTATTTTTTGTACTAGCGTGAGTACAAAATGTTTTTTAATTTATTTTTTATATCAAACTGATTTTTTTAAAATTTTATATTAGAATTTAAGAGCTATGATGTATGATATCAAAACAGCTGATAGAGCTACGATTAATAAAATAAGCGAAAAAATTATTCCCGTTACAATAACGACTACTTCAGTTGTGGCCAGTTTGGTAGGAAAAATTTGATAAAATTTGAATTCGAATTGAAAACTTTTTCCCACAGGCAACTTTAGAACTTATCAAATATGCAAGTAATTTTCAGCGAGACCTTCATCAAAATCACTTTTTCAATCTTGCATTACCGTATTTTGTTTCGTCTCAACCTTGTGAAATCAATCGTGTTAAACTCAGGTTAAAATTAGCACAAAATCTCTTAAAACATTTTTGTTAAATTTTAATTTTAATTTTCAGTGGAGGACTCGACTACAGCATTTGGGATAAATGGGAAGTTCGAGGCGATTCGAAATTTACCTTAAAACAATTCATTGATCAACTGGTAGCTAAAACGGGATTGCAAGTTTCGATGATAGTCGATGGAAAACTTATCGTTTATTTACCAATTATGCCTGGACACAACAAACGATTTACGCACACGTAATTACAAATATTTTTTTATTTATTTTTGAACGCGTAAATAATTTTTAAATTTCCAGAATGATTTCTTTGCTAAAAGCCGATCCACTTAAAAGATTTACTGATTTGTCAGTGGCATTTGAAAATCCAGACTCAGGCGATGACATCATGGGACCTCCAATAAGATATTACTTGAATTAATTAGAAAAAATAAAATTTTTATAATTTCTTTCTTTTTACAATGTTTGAGAAAATTAAATTATTTGCTTTTCATCTTGAACCAGTTCTTGTCCTAACTCCATTACTAAGGCTTTCAACTTGTCATCCTTTACCCAATTGACTCCACTGCCATGTATCAGTTTTTGAAATACGATGCGCACAGTATCAGCCAACTTCATATTCGACTCAAAGGCGTCTTTCAACCTAAAATAGAAAATGTTGACCGTAAATGTATATTTTCAAGTTGTTGATGATGTAATAACTATTAATCAATAATAAAATATACAAATTTTACTGTTTAAATGGTGGTTTCATTGATTCAATTTCCCGGATGAGTTGGATTTTTTCATTTCGTAACTTGTAGCAATCTTGTGCAATTTCTAAATAACGGTCACGTAACGCATCACATTCGGCCTTGTCGGCCAATAATTTAGACACGAGAAGTTTTTGCTTGTTTATTAAATGCTGAACTTCCCTGAGGAAATCAAATTATATAACAATTTTTATTAAATTCAAAAAATGTAAGTAAACATTATACTTGTCTTCCGGGGTTTGCAATTCGGTCGATTTTGAAAAACTCGCAAGGACTGTTTCTGTATGTTTAAGTCTGCAATTCGTGAATTTGTAATTATTATTTGAAAATTTTTTTTTTTAAATACCTTTTTATGGCTAAATCCGAAATGAGTTTTTTGTTGAAATCGGTTGTATCTTGATCACTAAAAAAGGGATGAGTATTAATTATCAGTTATTTTTAAGAAATTGTGCAGCACCCTGTTGTAATTTCGAACTCGACCAACGACGACTGGGCTTCCATTTTGATTTAAAAAGGGCGCCAACGTTTAATCTGTAAATTGTTTAAGCGCCGATGAATGATGATAACGCAGAATGACTGATTGTTTCAAAACGAGTCATAATATGTTAATTACACCATTAATTATCACAATAGTCAGATTCGCAGCCATGGGCTTTTAGTTTATTAAGTTCTAAGCACTGATTACGTCACTCGGTGACCCATGGTCGAATTTCCAATTTCCCTTAATAGAGGGAGCAAAATGAGGAACAGCAATGGGAGCCGATACGCTCTTGTTTTTCCTTCGGAGCTCTGCCGGCGTGACGCCATCTTGAATAAGTCTGCAGTGTGGAGTGATTGTGCTGGGAATTTCTTTCTTCAGCCTCATTCTAACCATGTAAACCATACTAGTCAGGGAATGCAATTTTATATCGGTATATCGCCAATTTTACCAATTTGGATAACACTCGATTGCGTGCTTGGAATTTGAAATTCTTTGACTTAACCGTTTTGGCGCCTAAGCCTAATAATAGTTCTCGTTTGAAACCAGGTAAATATTCAGCATTATTATTGGATGGTGATTTAATGGACAATGTACTGTTGCGTAGTAATGTTACTGCACACACGAAGGTCGCAAATGGATGTATTGAGGTTAGGATTATTTGTATTTCGGAAAAAGATGAAGGGATGAAGATTGTTGATAAGAAACATGGGCACGAATTAAAGTTGTTGTATTGAAAAACTGGAATGTGTTTACACGCTTCAGTTTTACTTGATCAATCTGATAACGAGATGTGAATAAGAAAAGGGAATATGGTTTATCTTTACATTTATTTTTGTTTCTATTTTTTTTTAAAATAAAAAAATATGTTCAGGAATTTGACACTTAAATTTTATGAGGTTACTTTCACGAGTGTTCAGTTTTTAAAGGAACTTGGCCTAAATTTTTCTTTTGAATTTTATGTTTCTTGTACCGTTTGAAAAAAAAAAAATTTTTTTTAATTTTTAAAAAAATTTGAAAAATTTGAAAAAATTAATTTTTTTATTTTTTATTTTTTTCGTTTTAGGTATTTCAAAATGTTCAAACGTTGGATCGAGGAATACGAGCAAGAATAACGCGAATAAAGGAGGAAATTGGAAAGAGCGCCGTAGAAAATCTTTGAAAATGGATTTACTGCGGCCTCACCATGCTGGAAGTGGAAGTAAAGTGATTAAGAAGAGTAAACAACATGAAATTGAGGAATCATCCGATACGGGATCTTCATCGGATTCCGACAGTTCGTCATCGAGTACATCGAATTCAGGTTTTTTTTCATCTTGTTCAACATCATCCTCGTCGACGAGCGATTCTCACGAGTTTGCCATACGCGAGACTAACTTCGACCAAGGGCAGTTGAAGCTGAAAATCGCAGCCACGCGAATTAAAAAATGCAAAGAGAAGAAAAGACAGCGGAGGAGACACGACAGAAGACCCCGACCCGCCATTAAAATTACTATTCCACTCAAACACAAGCGCCATAGTTGGAAAAATAATTTCAGGACAAATGAAAAGAAAAAAAAGAAAATAAACGACGAGAAGCGAAAAAAAATTAAAGTAAGTCAAAGTAAACCGACAAAAACTCGATATTTATTTATTTTTATGATTGAAATACGCTAGCGTGTTATTCTCCAATCTGATTGGTCATTTGGATAATTACGGCATGAATTAGCAGGTGTTCTATGTCGTTTTTACAGTTGTCATCCACCTGGGTTTTTATTTATTTATTATAATTTTGCGTTGTGGGCCCCTTGTTAGAAAATGCAAAAATGTGCGAGTTGAATATCATCATTCATGTTTTTTAATTTTTATTTTTTTTACATTTTTTATCTTTAAAAGAACTTTTATGTGGTTGTCCTTGAGGTTTTCGGTAATTAGTATTCAACGGTTGTCTTAGAAGTTAGTGGTCTAAATCGTATGTGTGTAACTGTGTTAAAAGAGTGTGCAAGTCGAAAAAGTAAAAAAACATTCGAAGAAAAAGTGGACATTTGATTACAAGAAATTTGATAGTGGCTTAGTCACTTTTCATGTCGTTTATTTATTTATTTTTTTTAAATTAATAAAAATCAGTTTTAATTAGAGATTTATTGAAACGATAAAATAAAAGTGGTAAATAGATGCATTAAATGATTTTTTTTGAGCCCGGGAAAATGCTAGGAAATTAATTGAAAATAGGCCTAAATAGTTGTGATGAAATTCGAGCGAGATTAAATGTTTTTAAATAAATAATTGGTGTAAATGTAAACATCAGTTCATTTTTAATTGATTAGTTTAGCGTAGGTTCCCGGTTTGTAGTTGAATGAATAAAAATAAACGATAAATAATTTGTTAAACAACTAAGTCGCGCTCGTTGTTTGCGAAAATTTACGGCGCTCTTCTAATAAATTCCTATAATTAAACGAAGCAGTTGTAGGTTTTAAGGTTGATGATATAAAGCAGCTGGGAGGTTTTTAAGGTACTTGGATATCCTTATTGCGTTTAATTATAATCATTTTTCTAAATTCGCTTTTTTGTGAATTTAAATTAAATTTAAATTAAAACGATTTAAGACGAGGGAGAAAGGTAAAAAGCGATTTTCAGACGAGCTGAGTGTTGACCAGTTGGTTGTATGAGTGCCTCGGAGGCAGCAATTTTATTTGTGGAGACTGGTATGTTCAACTGCTAGGTCAGATGAAGGTTTTTTTTTTGTTTTTTTTTTAAAGTTCATGAACCGAGCGTGCATTTTCATTGAAGGGGGATTTGAAATGAATTAAAAACTGCTGGATAATTAAATTTTGCGAGGGAAAAAAGAAAAACAAAGAGTTAAAAATTGATGGTTAAAAATGTTTATTTTTTGTTTGTAAATTTTCCTTTTGAATTTTTTTTAAAAAATGCGTAGGTTTTTTTTTTCTGTAAATAGTTCACGGATAATGATTGATTTTATGGATTGTCTTGTAATGATATGAAGATTTATTTATGATAATTTTTTTTCAAAGGAAAAAATGTTTACCATTTGCTGAGTTTGTGTTCAGAATTCTGTCAAGGGGAGCAAGAATGGTAAAGTTTCGGTATTTAAAGGAAATGTAAGGTCAATTTATTGATCTTTTTAAAGAGGTTTAATCAGTTTTATAATTTTATTATTCATTTTTGGTTTTTTTTTTTATTCGGTATAGGAAGTTGGCGATTTAAAATGTTATTATTGTTATTATTTTGTTGGTGTCATTTTCCCTGTCAGAGTATTTGCATAAGAATCATTTTTACCACCGAGAGTTTCAAGGACGGAGATTTTTAAGTGCTTGCTTTGATGTTAAATATTTCGAGCCTGGCAACACCAATCAATAAAAGTGAAGAGTATTTTTTCCCTTTTTCACTCGACACTTCTTTTTAGCGGAAGCAAAAAGAGGAGTTTAGGGAAGAAAAAATGATAATAGAAATAAGTTCATTTTTTTATTTTGTTATTTTAAAAGGACAACATGTGGAAATTGAAAAGTAAAAGTTTGTTGACGTTAATTGGTAAATTCGAACGAAGTAATTTTGAGAGTATAAAAAATACATGAGTCGTGTGATAATAAAATTTCACTTATTATCTTTTCTTTTTCTTTTCTTTTCCTCGAGATGTTACGCAAGATTTCAAGGTTGTTGTTAAAGTGGTTTCGCTGGAGAGCGAGTTAAGCTTAAAGTCAACAGACCACGGGCTAATGGCTTTGCCTAACCAGAAGCAAGTTATTTTATGGTAACGACGTCATGAATTGATAAGCAGAGAACTTTAAATAAATTATAAGTTTTAATATACAAAAAGGGTTTAAAAGTGCATTCTAACGATAATTTTTACAATTGCGAGGTCATACGGAACGGATTTGAAACGTTTAAGTATTAGGTTAATGTTTTTTATAAGAAAAATTTTTTTAAAAATTTTTAAGAAAAAAAATGGTGTCCAATGTCGCAGTAAATATTTTCTAAATGTTTTTTTAAACGTTAAACGAGGAAATTTTTTTCCATATTTTTTTAGGTGACCTCTTTTAATTTTTTTTTTTTTTTTTTTTAGTTAGTTTTTTAGGGTTAACGGAATTTGGTCAAGTAAATTTTTTAAATTATTTTTTATGTGCGTGATTCATTAGAAAGACGAATAAGCAAAATGGCAGGAGGGGAAAAATTTATTTTCTACTCGCATTTTTACCCAGTGCAACTGGCACTGGATCAATGCATGCCCATTAGACAGTTGAGTCCTCTGCTATGACATCAAATGAGTGTGTATGTGTGCGCGCGCGTACGTGTTGCCATGGAAATACACTCACTGGGGTTACAACATTTAAATGGTTTGCTGGGGAAACGAATTCATATTTTTGCTTTTGAGTGAATGAATGAATGTCATGTTTATTTTACAAATTAATCGTAAGAACAATTTTTCAATTTAATTTTTTGTTTGCAAAACGTTAATTAAATTAAATTACAAGTGTTTTGATTGATTTAATGGGTTTGAGGTGTTTTTAGACGAGGAAAGGATTTGTTTTTCACGTCTGGGTGTAAGTGAATAAGAATTTAGGGCGATGATGTTATTTAAAGCTTTTGACGGGGAAATTTTTGTCATTTTGTGCAAACCTGTCAGGAATTTTGTAAACAAGCTTTGTTAGTTTTTTTCCTCGTTTGTGTATTTTACACGATTTTTTTTTCTTTTGCATGCATTTTCTTAATCCGAAAAATTTGTTCAATAAACCAAGGGTTACCATAGCAATGAAATTTGAGTGGAAGTGTAATTGAGTTAGGAAAAAATTTGTGCTGAAAAAATTGAATTTAAAGAATGAGTTGTTGATTTGATTTGATTTTTTTGATTTTGGAATTAATTGCATAATTAATGAGGTATTTTTATATATTTTTCGAATTTGATACGTTGAATTATTAATTTATTTGATTTTTTTTTTAATGTTTGTTTTTGATTTTTTAGAGTCGGCATAAGCGGTCTAAAGATAAGAAAAGAAGCAGCAGTTGTTCGAAAAATGCACGTCAGACAAGTGGTAACTTGAACTGTGTGGGTGGCAATGTGAACAACGACACGGCGGCGAGGTTATCTCTGCTGGAGACGACGCGAATGTCAAACGTGTTGACGTCCACGCCCAACACCAACACCGAAGACCTTCTTCAAGATCAGGAGATCACCGACCTAGCGGAACAGTTGCAGAGAAATTTCTCGGAGAGATCGGCAGGGGATCATTTGGACGATTTGAGCCACGATGGGAATTTGAACATGAGCGATAGTCTTCAGGTCGATCGATTGATTGGAAATTAATAATAAAAATATTTTTTTTTAAATTTTTATAAATTTTTTTGAATAGGAAATTGATCAAGCAGACTTGGCGGCGCTTTTACCAGACGTCGATGCTTCACCTGGTTCGGATCACGGTCCTTTTGTGTTTGGAAACAACTGTTCGGACGGGGGAAGTGACGACGAGCTTCCTGAATTTATGTCGGAAACGGTCGCTGCAATCCAGTCGAGCATGTTGGACATGACCGTTCCCGTTCCGTCGCCTCCTCAAAACCCCGACGGTGATGTGATGGATTCAGTCGTGGGCATGTGCGAAGAAATGGCCAACGCGAGCACGCAGCCGACCGTGGAAAGGAGTTTTGCGTATAACGTATTTCCAGAATGCGTTGCGGGCACGTCGATCACTCATCCGGGCTTGCTCAGTCCGTTCGACGACGTTCCGGTGGTCGATAACTCGCTGAGCGAACGCATGCAGACACCGCCGAAGTTGGAGCTGTCGATCGTGGACGCAAAAGTACGCAGCGGGTCGAAAAGGAAGAAAATAGGGTCGGAAATGGAGAGCGACGTGGACAGTCTGTCCGATTCGACGCAGAAAAAACGGATGCGGGCTGCGAGCAACCAACATCTGCCGCCGGAGCTGGATACGACGTCGAACGTGTCGCCGGACAGCGGGATCCAGTCGATCGCCGGGTCTCCGTTTCATCAAGATTCTCCTTGCCAACAATTTGCCAGTCAGTCGTCGCCGGCAGCGACCAACTCGCAGAATTCTTCGCCACCGAGTTTGCCGAGTCACCTATCGCGGGCGGAACAGAACTCGCCGATGGCCGCGTATCTGAGCTCGTCGCCCGCACCGAATCTGTCACCACCGCCGCCGAGATTAAGTCCTTGCATTCCACCGCCCATCAAGTACTCGCCCTCCGACTCGGATCAGCCGTTGCCGGTCATAACGGCGATGTTGACGTGTTCGTCGAAGGAGTCGTCGGATTCCGAATCGGAGGAGTGGAATTTGCAGCGCGTGAAGGACGAAAGAGAGCGGCCGGTGTTGCAACCGATAATGGAATTGAATGTGCTTCCAACATTGACGAAGGAAACGATCGGTAAATGAAATTATTGAAATTTTAATTCGAGTTCTAAATTTTTTTTTAAATTATATTTTAGAGCCAAATTCCGTTGGATCTTTGTCGACCGAAAAGAGGCGGCGAGGCCGACCGAAGAAAACACCTCCCGTTTTAGAGCCAAGTGTACCCACACCTGCCATAACGAAGCAGAAAGAAGAGGCTGAGAAGCGAAAAGAAGTGGAGACTAAGGCTCAGAACGTGAGGAACGGGAAGAAAAAAGCAAAGGATGCGGTGAAAACGGATTCCGAATTCGAGTCATTGATTAAAAGCGTTCACGATTCCATTAGTCTTCAGTTTCAAGCGAACGACGACTTCGACGTGTCGCCTTCGGACGACAACGGCACACTCGAAACCGCACCGAGGAAAACGGTGGTGCAACGGAGTCAGTCGACGATAGTCAAGAAGCCGAGATGTTGGAGGAAACAAGCGGCGAAGGAGAAACCGGAAACGGGTAACAATACGAAGAAACGAAGTGGCAGCGTCGCCAAAACTAAGCCCAGCAAAAGCAGTCAGAGCGGAGCGGCGGCGACGCCGACGTATGTGGTGAACAACGTGTCGGCGACGTTGTCGACGGCACTTCCGGGCAACTGCTGCTCTCGCGATGACTCTTTCAGCGCTTCTGGCTTAGCGTCGGACAGTGCGAGTAGCTACGATCATTCGGAGTCGAAAAGTTGTTACGTGAAAAACAAAGGGAAACGGTCTCACAGTTGTTTCGTGCCGTGGTTTCATTCGAGTTCCTATCCCGGGAAAGGGAAACAGAAACTGGAGGGACCGAGGCTGTTTCACAAGAAGAAAAAGAGGAAGCTGAAACACTGGAGGACCAAACACAAGAATATTGTCGATCCGGTTTTCCTGGCCGAGTTGGACGATTTGATTAAGTTATTAGAGGGTTGTTGCATTTCGAAACTGTCGCGGGAAACGAAGCAAGGGGAAGTATTGTTGCCAAGCATTTTTAGAACTCATAAGGTGGTCAGTAAGAAGAAGAAGGAGAAACGCGTCGTTGCCGAAAGCGAGGCAGGCGATTCGAACAAGGAGAGGGGCAGGAGGAGGGTGAAGAAGAAGACGGAGAAGGTGCAGAGTGAGGCGGTGAAGGGTGACACGAACGAGCATTGTTTGCCGCTCAAGAAGAGGCATCGACACATGAACGCGGGGTCGGATAAGAACGATTCGATCAGCAAGACGATCGAAAGTTGCATTAATAAATGCAAAAAGGAAGAGAGCGTCGTTAATTCGTCCAACAGCGTGATGAACTCAATCCAAGAGGCGATCGAGTTTACGATCGCTAAGTATGCCAGTGAAACTTGGCTCGAGGTCGGGCAAGCGAACAAAGTCGTCGCTCCGAAGAAAAGGCATCGGTTTGTGGCGAACGGTGTAAGCAAAAGTGCAGAGAGTACGATCGAGAAGGTGGAGAAGGCAAAAACCGGTGAAGACGTCGCTACAAAACAGAAGCGGAGGAAAGTGTTGAAGGATTTGAGGGTTCACGTGACGAAGTTGACGAACAAGGAGTTAGGCGGGAGTAGGCCTAATGGAGTTTCCGTTAAACCCAAGGCAAAAAAAAGGAAGAATATCAACAAAACCGGTTTCGTGAAGCCAAAAAAGAAGAAAGTGGTCGCGAAAGTAGTGCCCAGTGATAAAAAGGAGACGAGCGAGGTGGCGAAGGACAGCAGCATGGACGCGAAGGCGGAGAAAAAGGATTTTGACAGCGTTCGGGAGACGATCGAGTTTGTGGTTGCGAGTTCGAGGCGATTGCAAGAGGTCCAGGAGGCGAAATTAAGGACTAGGATGATGGAGAGGGAGAGATATGTTAATAGTGATTGCCAGCCGTTGATGAGATCTGAGAGGAATGTGATATACGAGACGGATACGGACGAGGATGATGATGAGAGCGAGGAAAGTGAAGCTGATTATGAGGAGGAAAGCGAAGATGAGGATTTGGCGATGAAAAAGCCATTGAAACCACCGGTGAAAAAGTATATGAAAGCAGGATTGTTTTCGCTGACTTTTAAAGAGGACGAGTAAGTTGTTTTTAAAAGAATTTTGTTTTGTTGAGTGCTAATTAAATTTTGATTTTTTTTTTCAGTTATCGGAAGAGAAATTCCGATAGGATGAAAGAGAAGACACAATACATACCTGGAGGAAATGATTTTGGACTTCTTCCATCTCCGATTCATGTGGGAAAGTACCTGAGAGAGAAACGTCTCGATTTCCAACTTCCACATGATATTTGGTGGTTGCACAAACACAAAAAAGTTCGTTTTCGCTTACACTTTCATTTATTTATAAATTATAACACGAATTTACATTTATTTTAGCTATATCCACGAGATGATCCTTCTACCAATTACAAAAAAATCAGAACAAGTAATTAAAACAAATTTTTAAAAAAAATTATAATGCTAATTTAAACAAATTTTTTTTAGATGTATATGTAGATGTGAAACCACTATGTAGTTATGAAATACAAAGCTGTAACTGCGCGAGACCCGCGGAATGTAACGTTAAAGGTTGCGGCGACGATTGCCTGAATCGGATGATATTTGCCGAGTGTTCGCCTCAGCACTGCCCTTGCGGTGATCAATGTTCAAATCAAAGGATACAGAGACACGATTGGTGTCCTGGTATCGTTCGGTTCATGACTGTTGACAAAGGATGGGGCGTGAAAACAAAAGTTTCACTCAAACAAGGTAATGAAATTTTTTCATTTTTGGAAATGAATTTCTAAAATTAATTTAATTTTTTAAATCCACAGGTCAGTTTATTTTGGAATACATTGGCGAAGTCGTAAGCGAACAGGAATTCAGGCACCGGATGGCGGAAAAGTACAAGAACGATAAACATCACTATTGTCTCAATCTGGACAGCGGAATGGTGATCGACGGATACCGGCTCGGCGCCGAAGGGAGATTCGTGAATCATTCGTGCGAACCCAACTGCGAAATGCAGAAGTGGTCGGTCAACGGTGTTTACCGGATAGGATTGTTTGCTCTGAAAGACATCGCACCCAACTCTGAACTGTGTTACGATTACAATTTCTACGCTTTTAACCTCGAAAAGCAGCAAGAATGTAAATGTGGCAGTGGGAAATGCCGAGGAGTCATCGGTGGACGCACTCAGAGGATCAACGGATTGATGAAAGACCGGAATCAAGGAGCCGGTGGAGAGAAGAGGCCGGTTGGAAGACCGAGAAAGGAAAGCCGAAAATCGAAGAGCAAAGTCAGGAAGTCGAAAACGGAAGGCGTATCGAGTCACAGGCAGCTAATGCCCATCAAACCAATGTCGCATCAGCAGAGATGTTTCGCGCAAAAACACAATTGTTTTTTATTGCGCAATCTCGAAAAGGTGAAGAGGTTTCGCGAACGAGCCAAGCTGGAGTCGCAGAAGAAGGAGAACTCGTTCGTGAAGGAGTCGCCGCTTAATAAGACTGACGAATTTCTCACGCAGTTTACCGCGTTGAAGACATCGCGGTCTGTTAAGACTCGGTGAGAAATAGATTTTTGTTTGATCTGAAATGCGGTGTTTTAATTTTAAAATTTTAAATTGCAGGCGTTTGGCCAAAGCCGAAGAAAATACAGAGTTGACGAAGACAGCTAGACTAGCTCAGGTTTTTAAGGAAATTTATACAGCTGTTACTTCGTCGAAAGATGAACAAGGCAACTTAATGGCTTCTCCACTCATGACGTGTCCATCAAAGAAAAAGTAATAATTTTTTTTTTTAATGAATTTTTCTGATTTTTTATCTGATTTTTCCAGGAATCCAGACTATTATGTAAAAATTAAAGATTTTATCGATTTATCAGTAGTGGAAAAAAATATTCTTACGGGACATTATAAAATGGTGGAGAGTTTCGAACTAGATTTTTGTAAAGTATTCACAAACGCAGAGGTTCGTGTTTTATTATAATATTATAATTTGTTTTTAAAAAAATTTACTTTTTTCAATTTAGAAATATTTTGGACGGGTATCAGAAATGGGTCACATGATCGCTCGGTTGAGGAAGGTATATCAAGATGCTAAACGTGATATGAGTGTACAGTTAGAAGATATTTTAGGCGAGAGTTTGCCACAGTCGTTTATCTGTAAAGAAATGGTTGAAGGTGAGGATCGATTTAATTTTTTAAAATTTAATCAAATAATAATAGATTTATTTTTTAAATTAAGAAGTAGATGGCAGTGGTGGAGACGAAGAAGTGATTAGATGTGTTTGTAATATATACAAAGACGAAGGACTGATGATCCAGTGTGAAAAATGTTTTGTAGGTTTTTGAAATTGGTTTTAAAGGATTTTATTAATGTGTTGATGATTTTAGGTGTGGCAACACTGTGATTGTGTGAATGTAGATGGTAATGTGGAAAACTACGCTTGCGAACAGTGCAATCCACGTCCTCTGTGCCGTGAAATTCCCATGATTCCTCAACCTCATCATAATCTAAAACCTGGATGTGTGTATTATATTACATTGTTACGGGGAGATCTGCAAATCAAACAAGGCGACTGCGTGTATCTTGCACAAGATCACAACGCGCAAATTCCAAATAATCCATCAGCATCACTGACTGAACAAACACAGCCTCCTTATGAAAAAATGTTTGACATTTTTCGAATTGAGCGGCTATGGAAGGATGAATCGTAATATAATTAATTTTTTTATTTAAAAAAATAGTTTTGTTTACAATTTTTCTTTCTTACAGTGGCAATCGGTATGCATTTGGACACCATTACCTCAGACCACACGAGACTTATCACGAACCTAATCGTAAATTTTTTCATAATGAGGTGAGAGTTGAAGGAATTTTTGCAAATTCTTATTAATTAATTAATTTTTTTTTTTTAGGTTTTTCGCGTTCCTTTCTATGACATAATCTCATTGGACTCCGTCCAGGGTCTCTGCTGTGTAATGGATTTAAATACATATTGCAAAGGCCGACCTAAAGATTTCAAAGAGGATGATTTATACGTGTGTGAATATCGCTTGGATAAAACTGCACATCTCTTTCATAAAATATCGAAATCAAAGTATATTCATGAATAAATTTTATAATTTGTAAATTAAATGCGATTTTTATAATCCAGGTATCCTATTTGTACAAAATCGTACGTCTTCACAATGTTTGACAAGAAAATCGTGCCAAAGAGAACTTATGTGGTGAGAGCTTAATGCAAAACTGCTTTCCTTGCGCCAATCCAAAGTAAAATGAAAAAATGAATAATCTTCGAAAAACCGAACATAGGAAGTAAATGTTGTGTGTACATGTTGTACGGTTAAGTTTGGTGAATTAAGAATAAGCGATTGTTTGAAGCTTAGTTCGGTTACATCGAAGATTAAACGTGATTCGAAGTTGATTTATTCGGTTTTTGAAATGTTTTTAAAACAAAATTATCAAAAATTTTCGATTCTGTGATTTTATCAAGAAAACTGAGGCTTGGTGCTTTTTGCTGCTCTAAGAGTGTCCGCCAATGAATTGACACTGGTGGACGAACTTAGTTTGTCAGTTGATTTGGTTCCTCTTACTCTGAATCAAATAGCAATTGTCGTCTCCAAACCCCACAGCCACACCCACAACTTAAACCAGCTTTACCGGGATCACAGAAGAAGAGAGTCGTTTCCAACGAGAACCTTGTTTCCTGTGACCGAAATGAAACGCTAGCTTCGATCGGCGATCTAAAACCAGCTTTAAGTGAGCCACATAAGAAAAAAGCTGCTGAGAAGTGCGAGAAATTGGTTACCGGTGATCAAATTGACAGGCCGTCTTCTAGTGAATCGAAACCCGCTCCTAATAAAAAGAGAGCACTTTCCAGTGATCGCAGCGAGAGAGGTGCTTCCAGTGATTCAAGTGAGAGAAGCGATTTTGTCGACGCAATCGCGCTCACTCACATAAGTGAAAGAAATGAATGCAGCAACGACACGTGTTCAGATTCAGTCAGTAATCCTTCTAATCGGTTATTATCCGAAGATAAAATCGAACCAACTGAGAAGGAAAAGGGAAAAACAGCTAAAGTAATTTTTAAATTTATTCAATTTATAGAAAATTCTAATTTTTTTATATTTTTTTTAGTATCAACAACAGAAAAGTCGATTAAATAGCATTTTAATTAAACTTCTCGCTAACATTCCTGGTAAACAACCCATTGATTTGACTTATCTCCTCGAAGAAGGAAGTGGGAAACGAGTAAGGAAAAAAACAAACTTGAATTTCACTTCGTCCTGAGATCCCGCGAATATACACCCGCTATTAGCCATCTGTGATAATTATTAATAAATACAAAATGGCGCCAAGATGTTTAAAACAGGAAGTGATGCATGCTTTGTACATATGGTATATGAAAATTAATTTTTTTTTTTTTTTTTTTACTTAAAATCGTTTTTTTTTTTATTTCGAGCTTCTGACAATACAGCATAATCGTAAATAAACCTGGTTGCTAATTCTTTTCTACTCGTCTGACAATTTATATTTTTATAATTTAATTTTTTCTATCCCCAGTTTAGTTGAAACGAAATTAGTTTTTATCCGACAATGCCATGAGGTAATTGGTAGGTTTTCTATTTTGATGTAAACCTGTGAGTGTTTTTTTTGTTTTTTAAAAATCTAATTTTTCAATTTGAACCTGTCTATACTTTGAATGTCCATATATGTCGTTTTAATTTACAGAGCATTTGAAATTTGTTTCATGTGTAAATAAGCAGGGCACAATGTACAAAAAGTAAAAAGGAAAATGAAAATTTAAAATGTATGTAAAGGGATAAAATATGCTGGTATGTGATATCAGAAAAGCTATAGGGGTATTTAATACCGAGAGTTAATACTCGAGAAACTGAAAAACAGAAAATTAAAAGACTAATTTCATATATAATTTTATTAAATTGAATGGGGGATAAAAACAATGCAAGGAATTTAATTTTGATTGGTTGAAAATCAAATTATCCAAAGCAATAATGAAAAATTAAATTTTAACTGTAAAAATTTTGAAATTTACACTTAAAATTGTGTTTGAATGTATTCGGATATTTGAAATTGTAAATCCGTGTACATGTAAACACAACTTTAAACCCGAAATGTGTCCACTAATTATGTAAAGATTTTGTTTTGACGCCAATGGCTGGTGATTTGCTTGACGACAATGTAGATCTCTATCCATGCTCTTTTCTATCCATGCACTTATGGTAGCCATTGCATTTGTAGTCACGTGTAAATCTGTATCATCCCATCATGTCATTAAATCAAAGACCAAAAAAAGTGTGGAGTTCAATTTTTCTCTTTTTGTAATCGTTTTTATTACTGTATAAAATAATTATCACTTGCTAAGCTATTTATGTAACAAAATATGTTTACACCTCAAAATAACTGAAACAAATCGGGAAAAACATGAAAAGAAAACAATTTCATTTCCCTTGTGGAAAAGAAAAAATTAACAATGACAGGGCAACAACTTTACATGAATACATGAATTAAATTCGTCTAACCCTACTCCAGTCTAATTCAGGGGCGTTTGCAACAACACCTTTTCTAGTAATTTATTACACATTGCCCCTGCCAGTACAATAATGTTGCAACAAACTACTAGCTCTCCCCCCACATCGTTTCAATTTTTGCAAAAAACTACATCGTGGTAAATTAAAACATTTTAATTAGCTAAGCACAAAAGAAATTTACTAAATCTAGAATGGAGTTTATTCACAAATCGCCCTTCATCAATTTTTTTTTAAATTTTTATGATTTTTTTTCTTTCTTTCATTTTTAAGATTTTTTTTTGGAATTTTTCTTTTTCTTAATAAGAAATAGCAAAAAATGCTGTACAAGTAATAGTTAGGAAGGGTTAAAAACACAGCGTTTGTTTCTGTGCTTGAAGGAATTAAATCTGAAAATGTGAATCAAACCCTAGCCATCTTCTTTTGGAGGTGTAAACCAACCTAAAGTTAAAATTAAAGGGTTTATTTTTACTTTTTATGATTAAACTCTTTCGCACTTACCATTTTTTTCATGAATTTGAACCAAAGATTTAAATGACTGTTGTGCCCTGGCTAGACTATACTGTCCCTGTAATTAAATAATCTCACACATTAGACAATGACACGCCGTTAAAAAATGCTCGTTAACTCACATTAACCTTCGTGGCCCCAAATTGGATCCTCGCTTTGCCTTTAACAAGTGTTGCCGAAATTTGCATGATAATCGCCTCGATCGTGTACGCGCTGCTCCATCCCTAATTACCCCGCAAAATTGGAATTAAAATTATCGAATTATTAAATTAAGATTAAACCTACCTGTTTGGTGAGTAATTCCATGCATATGGCACCCCCACCTAGAACATATCCACCTGATATCATGGGATGAACTACACGAACAAAAGGTGGTTCGAAGGGATATGTTTCCTAATAAAAACACGATTAATCGATTATCCAATTAAAAAATCACGGAATTTACTTTAAAAAGCATGTTGAGTAAAATATGATCATTCCCTTCTTTTTCCTTCAAAAGTACAAGATCATTGTGCAGTGGACTGTCGGCGTCTACGTTGGTGAGCCGCACATTCCATTCGTACAAACTATCGTTGACTAACTCGACACTGTAAATCCCTTTCTTAAAGCTGTCAGATCTATAGACGTCACGCAACTCCTTCATTAGGCGATCTGTGGCTTGCACTGAACCAGACACGGATCCTTTTAAATAATCCTGTCTCTGATTTTGACGTAACCTTTCCAAAGTTGCAAAATGTTCCATGCTTATGTCTTCTTCCTTCCGTTTATCCGGAGTACTGAAACAATTTTTTTTCATTTTTCTTTGTTTTTAATTTCAATGAAAAAATATGGTAATTAAAAAAAAATCCCGTATTTCCCATCATTTTGTCACTATCGCTCTAATTTTTAACTCGTTTGCCCCATTTCCATCTTCTAACCTCGTTTCCTCTTCCATTTCTATGTGAATATCATCATCCGCTTCATCATCGTCCTCACTTTCGCTGGTTTCGTCCATTACCTCCGAACACAACTGTGAAACACAATTACACGGTTAATTAACTGCGATTGAAATGTCAACTTAGCCCTACAAACATACTTCAATTGGTTGATAAACTTGTAATTGGTCCAAATCGGGTGGCTCGACCACATTATGTCGACTACATAATTCCCTTATCAATAATCTTACTTGCTGAAGAATCTACGCACACCAAACACACGAAATAAAATTAAAAATCATCAAAAAACAAAACAAAACTTTTCGTACTTGATTATCCTTGCCGGATGTGTTACTTAGAACTTGTACAGCACCGGTTATTATAGGATCTTCAGCTTCTGCGAACCAAACTGGAGGCGTTGATGGGTATGTTTCCTGCAAAATGAGTTTGTTAGTCAATAATTTTCGAGTGTGATGTCAAAAAGTAACCCGTTTCAAGCATTGTCCTACATATGTACAAACATAAAAAAAAGGAAACCCAAACAGACAATGAGATCACACCATGTTTACTTGGATGTAAACAGTCGATTGGGAGGGATCGAAAGAAAAAGTCAAGTCGAAGATAGGTTGATGAATAAATTGAAGGATAAACTCACTGTTATATTGGCGTGGATTTCGTATTTTTTGCCAGTTTTACCAATGAAACGACAAGTGAGCTCATCGACTGACGCAGCTACCACTTGGAATCGATCGTGATTTTTTGTAAACACTGATTCGAGAGTCTTAATTTCTTGCTTGAGAGTATTCAAACAAGCCATCTCAATCTTATAGAAGCATGTAAAAGCATCAACAAAATAGAGGATTTTATGCCACACTCGTGACTTGTATCGATGGTCCGATTCCCAATACGGTAGAAAATGGCGTGAACTCTGCTTGGTTTCTGCGCTTGCGCTCTAAACTCGTTTTATGCGTGGGGTCTTCCGACTTTTGTGTTTATTTTAATTTGTCATATGTTTACGTTTAATCTGTACAGCGGAATTTTGATAAAACGTGTTTAAATTTAGTTGTTTGTTTTATCCTGATTATTACGAAGCGAAAATATTTAATTTTTTATTTTATTGTCTTTTATTAAAAGCTTTGTTGGGGTGCGGAATTTTACTTCCTACCACGAGATGGCAATCGGAGCTCAGCGATCAGTTCATTCTGCGGTACTGTTCAACGTCAAAAGTTAAGAGGCAGTAGATCTCAGTAGACGAAAAACCGTGAGGTTTATTTCTTAGTATATTCACCCTGTTGTCACCCATTCCTAATTTAAACACACGAGCGAATGACAAATTAACCTGTGATTGATTTTTTTTTTCTAAATTTTTATATTAATTTTATACGCAACGACCAGGATTTGGCGGATTGATGACTCGGAGTGAAAAATCCAAATCAAGATGAATGGCTTATCTTTAAGTGAGTTGTGCTGTTTATTTTGCTGCCCGCCTTGTCCAGCAAGAATCGCTGCCAAACTGGCTTTCCTTCCACCGGAACCCACCTACTCGTTCGTCCAAGATGAGACCGGATCGAAAGTAACGTTACACTTAACGGAACGCGCCGAATGGCAGTACTCGCAACGGGAGCTGGAAACTATCGAAGTATTTCACTACAGGACTTCAAAGAACAATCGCATAGCTTGCATGTTCGTCCGATGTTGTTCAAACGCCCGATTCACCATTTTGTTCAGCCACGGAAACGCGGTGGATTTGGGCCAAATGAGTAGTTTTTATTTGGGACTCGGATCTCGAATCAATTGCAACATTTTCAGTTACGATTACTCAGGATACGGTATGAGCACAGGTAAAGCGAAGGAGAAAAATCTGTACGCAGACATCGACGCGGCATGGCGAGCACTTCGCACTCGATACGGAATTAGCCCTGAGAACATAATCCTGTACGGGCAGAGTATAGGAACAGTGCCTTCTATAGATCTTGCCTCGAAGTTTGAAGTTGGAGCCGTTATTTTGCACTCTCCGCTCATGTCCGGCATGAGGGTGGCATTTCCAAACACCAGGAGAACGTGGTGTTTTGATGCTTTTCCTAGGTAAAGTCACAAAATTTTTTTTATCTGAATATAATATATTAAAAAGGGATGAAAAGAGATAACGAAAGTAAAGTATGCCTCGTTGTTTCTTTTGTTTATCTACTTTACGCCCTCAATTAAATTCGTTCGATGCACTGTTTTGAATTACAGCGAAGAAAATTGATAAATAGAAACAGACGGAAAGGGTTAAATTGGGAGTTAACGCGAGACATTTGGTTGGAAATTATAATTTATATTTTGCATTCATAAAATGTTTTAAAACACACAGATTGCGGTAATCACTAAAATTATCAACAAGCGCAAACAAAAAATGAGAAATTTTCTTTTGTTCGTTAATTACATTGCATGGAACGGCTGATAAGATTGATTTAACGAAATTGATAAATATAATTTTCTTTTCTTTTTCCAGCATTGATAAAGTACCTAAAGTTACGTCTCCGGTTTTGGTGATTCACGGAACGGAAGACGAAGTGATTGATTTTTCCCACGGAGTTGCAATTTACGAAAAGTGTCCACGCGCCGTCGAGCCGCTATGGGTTGAAGGCGCCGGTCACAACGACGTCGAATTGTACGGACAGTATTTGGAGCGTCTTAAACAATTTGTGAATGTAGAATTGGTCAACTGACATCAGGAATCTTCTAGGGAAGAAAGAAAAAGTTCAGTGAATAGTACTGAGAGTGCCTGGCAAAGTTGTACCGAAAGTTTAATTATCGGAGAAAAACTTTTATAATAGTGACTTTTCTCGTTTTCCTTTACCGATTTTTTTTGTTTAGTTCCTGATAAGCTCGATACTCTAATTGATAATTACTTAAAACATCATGCATTTTAAAATTATTTAAAATTATTTAAAATTAAAAAATTATTTTGATTTTTCAGTGATTTTTCAATGATTTTTCAATGATTTGTGAATGGAAAGCGACATTTAGCACAATGGAGCGTAATTAATACAAATTGTTTTTCCCTTTATTGTAAGGCCTTCTGTGTATTTTAGTGATTAGATTGTAGTTGTGATGCGAAGTTGCATCAATGACAAAATGGCCTTACTATTTATATGATTAAATTTGGAGGAATTGTCATAATGAATTAAAGATAATGTTTGAATTTGATTTGCGCTAAATGAAAACCTAGAAAAATGATTTTATTTTACTAGGGCGAATAAATTGCAGATATTTTTTGTCATAGTTACGTTAATTCCATTTTAGAGCAAATGAGGATAGATGATTGTTTGGTGTTTAAATTAAATTTTTAACCACTTAATTCCTACATCGAAACACACTTTAATTGCAACTAATTTGCTCAATGTCAAGTGGTATTAGACTGGGATAAATTTTTTGAGATGAAATGTCGTTTGTGAAATCTAAGCACTTTTGTACGATTATTTATAATTATCGTTCTTTTCACATTGTAATTTTGTATTTTCAATTTACATTAGTTTTTTCTCAATTTCATACTTTATACGCAATTTTAGATAAGTGCTTTTCACAAACACGCAAAAAAAATTTAAATAAAAATTTAAACCTAATTTGCATTTATGATTTATGCAAGCAAATTTTGATTAGTTTGCAATTGAATTCAAACATGTTTATCTCAAAATCAAATTTTAACTGAGTCTTTTAAAAATGACACTTTAATTATTGAAATTATGCAATTTAATCTAATGATGTAGTTTTTTTTTCATTTTTTTGTCGGTCAGTTGAAAAAATTTTTTAATTAGTGGGGAATGTGGATACATAAAAATTAAGAGACAAGTACGAAAACATATATATTACAATACAAACGTTATGACTCATGAAACGTGTTTTAAAATTTTATAAAATTATTTAAATATAATGAAGTAAAAAATAATTACATCTTGTTTTGCTATGCAGTGAAACTTTATTTCAATTTTTTTAGTTGTAAATTTATTTCCCAGTCATTTTCCGCTTTAGTATGTAGTTTTTGCTTTAAATTCGAAGCGATTTAATGAGGTACATTTTTTGGCTGTTTTTATTTTTTAATCTTTTCGAATGAATCACAGTTAGTTTGAAATCACGTGATTTTTCTTGTTTTCCCCTTTTTTGAATACTGTATAAAAATAGTGTTTTTTTAAATACCTAATTTGCAGTTGTAACTTTTACAACATGTTTCTATTTACAATAACAAATATAGTCATGTATTTAAACTCATTATATTCAATTAAAAATTGTAATCATTTTCTACGAAAACTCGTGTAATTATTTAATTAATAATTTACAAACTTGTTTAACGCTATTAATTAATTAATAGTGTTATAAATATTATTTTAACTCAGCAGAGGTCATCGTTTTCTCTATTTTTGCTGCATTGTGTAACCCTTTTTACTCGTTTTTGAATTATTCAACATAGATGCGTTCAAATTATCATCCTAAATTCCGTTATAAGAATGTCAAGTAAGTTTATTGCGTGTCAATGTTAGTTAATGTGAAAATTTGAATTTTCTTGTTTTTAATTAGGTGTGACTTTGGGGCGTTACCCGGCTGGAATACAATGTCCGAGGTGCGGGGCAATGATTGTGACTAGGATAACGTATTCACCTGGTTTGGGGACTTGGTTGAGTTGTTTGGGATGTGTACTTGCTGGCGTTATTTGTCCTTTGTAATTTTATATAATTTTAAGTTATTTTGGTATTAATTTTTTTTTTTTTTTTTAAATTGTAGTCTGTGGCTTGGATGTTGTTTTATTCCGTTTTGTATGGATTCACTCCAAGATGTTGAACACAGATGTCCACGTTGTAATGCAATTATAGGAACAAGAGCGACCAGAATGAAATAAACATAATGGTCCTAATAAAATTTCTTGTTTTGTGAAAATTAATGAAGATTTTGTGAGTAAATGTTTATTAATGTGAGTAAATTCGCATGTTGTATTAGTTTAAAAGCCACAAACATATTTCTAGCGAAATAAAACGAGTTTTTTGTGTTTAAAATCTCAGTGACCTTTTACGAGTAAATGATGACGTCAGCAATGTAGCTCTGATGAAATCAGAGCTACAAATCTGAGCTCAATATCAACAATACCAATTACATTATTACTTTATAAAAATTAGTTTGCTTTGTTTATTTTTTTATTTTTTTTTGGCTTAAATCGTTCGAAAAAGCAGGAATTTACTAAATTATACGTCAAATTAAATTCACCATGCCATTACAATACGAAAGTATATAAATTAATTATATGTTGTATTGCGAGTTACTGCTGTTTATTAATTTAATGTAGAGAATATGGGCACCAAGAGCGTGGTGAGGACTTGTCAAAAGTGTGGAAAAGAAACCGTAACGGACATCGTTATTCGACCGAATTATGTAACTTGGATTATATATGGCATGTGCTGTGTTTGTTTGTTAGTTACGAAGATTTCATTTTCAGTAATTCATTTGATTAACTGTAGAATTTTATTTTGTTTTAGTTGTTGGCTGGGTTGCTGTTTGCTACCGTTTTATATACGAAAATGTCAATTGGTCGAGCACTATTGTGCACAATGTGACTATTTAATAGGTTACGACTCATGGTTTTAGTGTGTTGACATCCACATTTTGAATTTCCCGCTAAATATTGTACACATATGTAAACTGCTTGTGTTTATGAACTTATGTTTATTTCTGGTACAATCATCACAAGCATTATTATTTAAAATAAACTGCTCTATTTTATAGATCTTTTTTAAAAAATTAATGTTTGTATTTGTCTTTTAATTTCCCTTTCAAATCACTCATTTAAAAGAGCATTCTTTATTTCTCTAATATTCACCCAAAGTTAACAATATGCAACTTTAATGTTCGTTTCAATTTTTAAATTTTCCGCCAAATTTTAAAAAACATTTTATTTTATTTCCTATAAACTCACACTAGGTGGATAAACCATGACGTCACCGCTTAGCGCTCCACTCACGGCCGTTCTACGTTGCGTTATTTAACCATTTAACCATGGATATCCGTAAAACGGATGGTCATTACTGATTATTTCACGGTTATCCATTCGCGATGGCTCATGCGACTACGGTTCCATAGATCAAGTCATATCGTACACGAGAAAAAGAATTGATTTCTTGAGGTTTGTGTCATCTCGTAAATATGTCTGATGCATAAAACGACTTCCATTTGTGCTTGAACGAAATTTGTGATTCACATCTTGTGAAGCAAGATTTCCTCTGGCTTGCACTGTTCATTTATCTGTGCTCTGTCGAAGACGAAATGTTGACTGATACCGTATGAGTTAGTAGCAAAATAATTCCAGAATGAATTGCCATCAAATTCTCACTGGGGCTGTGAATGCCGGCAACCACTGTTTTGCTGTTGGGAGTGTTGAAGGAATCCCTTTTACCGTGAGTTATTATTTGCTCAAATTCTTCTTATGTTATACGGCAATTAACGTAAACTGCTCATTACACTTGTTTTCTTGTAATGGATGAGCTGGTTCAATAAAGGCGTTAATTGCCCTATTAATCCAACTTGTTTTGATTTCAATCTGAATTTTTCATTTTATTCATTTTAGAATTGATATTTATTTATAATTTATTGTAAATAGTAATTTTTTTTCTCGATTTATTCAGGCCTACGCTGCAGGATGTGATATTGTGATATTAGCATGTAATTTTGAAAGAGTTCAAATTATTCCTGGAGTTTGTCATGGAAATATTCAAGTCGCTTGCATTGATTGCTCGACTGACACTGGAAAGGTTTGGAAACTATCTTTAATTATTGTTATTGTAATTATAATGAGTGTTATTTGTTTCTTTATAGATTGCAGCTGCGTATGGACATCAGATTTGTATATTTGAACCTACACCTTTAGTGCAACGAAATATCTCACACGTAGGACATCTTGAAATTAAATCGTATTGTATTTATTATAATATTTCGTGTTTCTTATGTTTTATTTATAGAAATTGAATTACCGATGGGTTCAGACTGCTACTTTTCAAGCTGAGTGTTACGTAGAAAATTTATCGTGGAATTTAGAAGGTAAATAATAGAAATTTTTACTATTTTTATTATTTTTTTAATACAAATTTTTATTTTTTTTTAGGAACTCGTTTATTAACGGGTGGAAAACGTATCCAGATGTGGAATTATAATAATCCGAATGAAGATATTATTTTAGAAGAAGAAGAGTTTACTGATAAAGTTCAATTTCAAGTTGGCGGTGAAGATGCACCAACGCTGGAGGAGCCATATTGGTCCTGTATTTGGAGCTGCAAGTAGGAATTTATTTAATACCACTTTTTTAAAATTTTATTTTAAAAAAAAAATAAAAACATTTTTGTATAATTTTTAGAACTGCTCATCCCGTTTGTTATCTAAAATTTTCTCCCGATGGAACATTGTTTGCATCCGCTGGAAAAACAGACCGATTAGTAAAAATCTGGTACGAAAATAAATCTGGTGAGTTTTACACAGGTTGAAAATAAATTGGATAATTGATTTTTAATGTTTATGACGTTTGCAGTGAATTTTCCGGCAAAAAGTTTTGAATCGCAAGCTTCAACTGTAAATCCCGAAGACGTTAGCTTTACATTCATTTATATCGCTCATCCTCGAGCTGTGACCGGTTTATCTTGGAGGAAAACCAGCAAATATATGCCTAGGTAATGAAAAATAAAAATTAAATACAACTAAGCTAAATTTAACCTTTAAATTTCAGAGGTTCTGTTGCTAATATGTTGGTAACTTCCTGTCGTGATAATATTTGTCGTGTGTGGGTACAAACTGTCCTTCCAGACGATGGTTTGGTAAATATGCAACAATTCGATCCTATGGCAGCACAAAATCCCAAGTTCCGGACGCATAGACATAAACATAAATTTATGATGCGGTTAAAACACATGAAGTAAATTTAAATTTTTTATATAAAATTATAAATTAATTAAATTCCAAAAAAAAATTTTTTTTAGGACTTGTTTTCAATTCAGGCGCCGACAAGCGACTCATCATCAACAACAAGGCAACGTGAACGCGCCAATTCCAACTTTGCCTAGCACTTTCAGTGCGCACGATTTTCACAGTTTTGGCGTTCACGGCACCGGAATGACACCGGGGTTCCATTTTCACCTAGCAGCGAGCATCAACGCCGAAACAGACATTCCGTTGGTTCCGAGCATCAGTGGCAGTGGAGATTTGAGGGAACCGAATTTCGTTTTACATTGGCTGAATAACAAGGAAATGCATTTTACTCTGCAAGCAGAACAAATCCTACAGGAATTGAGTAAAAAAACGATAGAAATAGAACAGCAAGTACAACCACCGAGCGACGAAGAGCCGGAAGAGGAAACGAAAGAGGAAGATGACGATAACGTGGCAAATGGTTGTTAAAAATAGAGTTCCTTGTTGTGGATTTATTCTGATTTTTGTGTTTTTTAACCAGGAAAAAAGGGTAAACTGGTTGGATTAACCAAACCAAAGTCAACAAAAATGGGACGAGGAAAATCTCAGGACGACACCGAGGATACTAATCACATAACTAATAGTTCTTACAGTTTAGCTTCGGCTGTGTCTTCGACTTCGCTGACGGCAGACTCTTCTGCTGCTGCGACCGTAAGAAAAGCGTACTATGAAATCATGCTATTAATATTAATTTATCTAATGATTTTTAACAGTATTAATAAATTTGTTAATTGCATGTTTTTTGAAGTGCGGATAGAGAAAAAGGGTTAACAATTGCTGATTTAAATTCGGTGGAGGTTTTGACTCCTAAATTAATTAATGAAAAAGAAAAATAATTAAATTTATCGTCGTTTTTCTCTGTCCCAAAGGCAGGTCTAGTTTTGTTTAGTCTGAACATATTGCGTTTTGTTACGCAGTCCCCTTTAGGCGATGCGCTCGACAGAAAAATCGAAGCCCTTTTGCGGGATTGGCACGGAAGTCCCGATTTACTGTTCAGTATTCATCCTGTGGATGGAAGTTTCCTAGTTTGGTGCGTTGATTTTATCGAAAAATTAAATTTTTTAATTTTTTCAATTTAATAAAAAAAAATTATTTTTACAGGTTAATTGAATGGTTAGATGAGTACATTCCCAGCTCTTTTCGTCAAGCTCAAGTCAGCTTTTCCACACGAATACCCAACGCTTTGCCCCTCGGCGACGCCATGACAATGAGCACTAACTTGATCATGTACAATTGCCGTGGAACGATGGACCTGAAGTCAAACACAGAGGCCACAAAATCACAAATGAAGGCTGAAGGTTCGAGTGGTGGTTCAAGTACCATTTGCATGGTTTCGAAGCACAAGAATGGGTCCCTTAATTTGTGGAACGTGACTTTCAACGATAATACCAAGTTTACGCAACTGCTGAGCGTCTGTCACGCTCTGCGCGTGTGCGGACACAGGTTCAGGGTGAACGATATCACTTGTCATCCTGTTCTGCCTTTGTTACTCACAACTTCACATCACAATCTGCCTTCGGCAGAAGACGTGAGGTCACCCGAAGCAAAACCAGACGCGTTTGATGCTTTGCAAGACACGACAACGTATTCGAACGACGAGGAAACCCCTTTGGGGTTCTGCAGCGAGTTGATTTTATGGAGGGTTGATCCGGTCGGGCCTTTGTGTAGATCGGGAGGAGTGACGGAACTAGCAAGAATAAATTCGCCGGAAATATCAGCTTTTTCTAATGTTGCTTGGATTCCAACTTTGTTGCCTAGGTAGTTGAGAAGGAAGTTTTTTAAAATTTGTTTTATGTATTTATTTTTTATTTGTTTAGTTGTTGTGCATGTTTTTGAATTTATAGTTTAAAGTGAAAATTGGGTTTTACGCTATTTGTTTTCTATTGTTTTTTTCTTTCAAATTTTTGTTTCATTAACAACCATTGCCAGAATTATCACCGTCTTCGATGAGCGTTGTTTGTTACCGAAATTGGGATCATTAAGGTATAAATAGCTTAAGAAGTGTGAAAATAATGAAAACTTTCACTGGCGCTTAGAATTTGGAATTTTCTTGCTTTTAATTTTTTTAAATATTGTTATTGGGTTCGGTTTGCTTGCTGATTTGTATAGTTTGGTTTACTGTTGCACTGGTTTTTCTATTTACTGCTTTTATCTAACATTTGTTCTGTTATTTTTCTAGGATTTCATGATATTTATTATTATTATTTTTTTGCAGTACTACATTGGGCAGCCTTTCAAATTCACCAAGCGCTTGTTTTGTGGCTTCAGACGGCCAAAGTTTGCGCATTTATCAAGCTGTTATCGACGCTCGCACATTATTAGCAGAAATATTCAATGCTGAGAGAAAAATATTACGAACAGTAAATTGAAAATTTGTTTAATTAAAGTGAGGAAATAGATATTTTTGTTGTTTCTTAGGACAGCATGATGTCGATGTCGAGTAGTTCATCAGCAGGTTTGAAACAACCAACGCTTCATCATTCATTTAAAATCGTGAGCCAACAATCGACGTCGAGACCTGGTTGTGTAATTCAGTTAGCTGCTATTGCTGATGCGGTTCACGTGAGTGTTAGTTTGTTTTTTTTTGTCTGTTTTTGAATTAAATTTTTAATTTAAATTGTTTTGTAGGATTGGCAAAATACTCAATTGCTGCACGTATTTCAAGAACAATTAATTACCGGTGAAAGGAACGACGATGTACCAAGTAATAATTTAATGGATCCGGGTTTGGGAGCTATGGTAGATCTTCAGCAGTCGTCTATTTTCGAAGAGCCATTTTACCTGGTTGTGATCGAGAAAGATCAAAGTGGCGGTTCCACGTTGCACATGTGGAGAATTGTCATTGCGTCACAACCGACTATTGGAGGTCAGACAGATTATTTAAGCAGATTATTTTATTTTTTTACAATTAACATTCTGTAATTAGGACTGCTGAAAAATGTAACTTACGCTCCTGATAGTAATCTGGTGCAGGATAGCGATCACTCGAATCCGTCATCCCGCAGCAATACTCCAGAACCCAATATATCAACGCAGAGTCCCTTGTCACCACCGCTTACAATTACAACAACTAAAGTATTGTGTATTGTATTGATTTTTTAAATTAATTTATTAATGATTTCAATAAATTTTAGATCTGTACCCAAAAACTTGTTCTCCCACCAAATGTGGAAATAATTCATGCGACTCCGGCTGCTGGGCATTTGAGTTCATCGTCTATTTATCCCGCTTGCTTTGCTCCTTATTTGATTAGTACCGCGTGCTCGGATAGTAAAGTGCGATTTTGGTATTGCTCTCATTCTGGTGCGGCCGATGGGAGTTTAAGTTATGAGTGGATGGAATGGAAAATGCTCAATACCAAAGAAGAATCGAGTTGTATTGAAATTTTAGGTATTAAAAAAAGTAATAGAATAATAATTTAAAAACATAAATTATTTATTTATTTTTTAGGTTTACCTTTAAACGTCAGTTGTGCCTACAGTGGCCGAATCGCATGTGCCTATAAATCAGGCCAATCTTTTACACGACCAACGTCGGACAATCCTAACAGTCGATTCGTGAATTTATGCGTTGCAATATACGAATGCGAATCGACTGGAGGTTCTGAATGGATTTTAGAAGACACTATTCAACTGAAAAATATCAGTTTACCAGAAATCAAAATGGATCTAGATCTTAGTTATTTACACGATAAAACTGTACTGGAAAAGAAAAAACAAAGCATGGATAATTTAGTACGCACAAAAATTTTTTTTTAATACAAAATTCATTGCTAACAAATTTTTCTTACAATTTCAGGGTCTAATAGCAGTGCCAAGTTTTAGTACGCTTCACACTTTACGTAAAGCCATAACTGAACAAGGAAATCAGTGTATTCTCACCCAAAAACATTTAGTTCAGCTAGACTGGGTCTCGACCGAAGACGGATCGCACGTTCTGACTGTTGGAGTCGGTTCTAAAATTCTCCTGTTTACAACAGTGAGCAGCGACATAGCTCAGGCAAACATGAAGGCCATGTCTGAGTCACGGTCCAGTACAAATCGCCCGATGTTGACAAAAGCGTCGTCTATGATGGTGCAACATTTCATTCCGGAAGAAATTCGCTGGATGAAGTTACGCAGCGTCGAATTGTCCTCGGCCGACGGCCTTCCGCCGCTACCCATGCAGATTTCGTGGGTCCGCGACGGAATTTTGGTCGTAGGAATGGATAATGAGATGCACGTGTATTGTCAATGGCGGGGAGCGAAAAGATCGAGCAGCCAAGCGCTGGAAGATGGTGAAGAGGTGAAAAAAGCCAAGAGTGACTTTGAATCCAGCATTTACAGCCGAAATTTAACCGACGCTGATATTATCACGCTTAAACAAGACACAGCAGGGCAGAAAAGACTCCCGATTTTGAAGATGATTCCTCATTCGACCTCTGCTAATGTGATCAGCGGCACCGACCCGAAGAAAAAGGGCGTCGGAGACAGCCAGCCGTTGATTGAAAGTTTCATGCCGGATTACGGGCTGTTCGAGGCAAGCCGAATGGCTTGTCCAGTTCTGCCTCAGTATCATCCAAAGCAGTTGATGGAACTTCTCAATTTCGGCAAGATTCGAAGGGTTAAAGCGATTCTCATGCATTTAGTGAGGTGTTTGTCGGGAGCGGAACATCGAGCGGCCATTAGTAGACCAGAAAGCACTGATGGGACGCGACAACGAGCGTGGTCAAGATCGAGAACGCTGTCTATTAGTATACCACAAGGTGCGAGTCCGTTGGAAAACCAGAACCAGTCGGCGATTTTATCGGAGGAATTTCATTTGGATTACATCGAAGTTAATTCGATCCCACCGTTACCGCTGCATACGTTGTTGGCAGCGGATAAGGAAACGGTTGTGCAAACAAAAGACGATGGATCGAAAAATTACAGCGGGCTGTTTTCATCCGATGCAATGATAGACGAGGAAGACGATTTGGACAATATTCTCATGGAGGACGAGTTTTCGTCGAGCAGTTCCAGAGAAAGGAGACGATCGACGTCCGCTGAGAAGCAAGGGTTGACTAATTTTGGGAATAGACATGTAATTTATTAATTTTGTTAAATTTTTTTTTTGTTGACTTTAAAAAAAATTTTTATTCTAGGGAAGAATGTTAACTCGGTTGTTAACACACACACATTTGCCCGGACTGTCGAGTTTGGATCAAATGCATTTGTTAGCGTTGGCTGATACGGTTGCATCGTGTAATACTGCGTTTGCGGACAAATTTCAAATAGAAGTAGCGAGAACTGAAAGTACTTCGGTTTTAAGTGGAACTTCAAATTCGTCTCCTGGTTTGTTTTGTAAAATTAATTTTTTTTTAAAATTAATTAAATTTGTTTATTTTTCCAAAATTTTTATCAAAATAGAATCATTAGACGATTGCGGTCTGCGCTTTTTATTGGCAATGCGTCATCACTCGTACTTACTTCGCTGCCTGCCTCCTCAACAGCGAGTTTTGTTACACAAACAAGGGTTGGATACGGCGACAGTCGTGTGGGCATTTTATTCGGAGTCGGAGGAAGAGCTGCTCAATGTAATTCCCAGCATGCAGCGTGGGAATCCCCGTTGGTCGGAGTTAAAGGAATTGGGAGCCGGATGGTGGATCAGAAGCAACGCAGTGCTGAAGAAATGCATGGAAAAAGTAGCGAAAGCTGCGTTTCAGGCCAACAACGACCCGTTAGATGCTGCGGTTTATTATTTAGCCATGAAAAAGAAGAACTTGATCTGGGGTTTATTTCGGTCGGTGAAAAATCAAAAAATGACTGAATTTTTCCAGAACAACTTCAATGAAGAGCGATGGCGAAGAGCAGCTTTGAAAAATGCGTTTGTCTTATTGGGCAAACAACGATTTATACACGCAGCTGCGTTTTTTTTGTTGGGTAATTCGTTGGATGATGCAGTTGAGGTATAATTTCACTATAATTTTGTTAAATAATACAAATTTAAAAATATATAATTTACAGGTCTGCTTGAATAAACTGAATGATTTTCAACTCGCGATGGTCATCGTACGGCTGTACGAAGGAGAGTTGGAAGTACTACCACATTCACTGCAAGGTTTATTGTACGAGGAAATTTTAGGCTGTGATGAAGACGGGAATAATTACGATCAGTCGAAAGCAAATCCTGATCCGTTTTTACGAAGCATGGCTTATTGGATACTTAAAGATTGCTCCAATGCGCTTAACACGTTACTACAGACTGATATCGGCTCAAATTATGCACACGCATCTGTAGATGAAAGTTTATTCGATGATACGGGTATTAATTTCATTTATTTTATATTAAAGAGAGAGATTAATTTCGATTTTCTTTATTTTTCAGTTAGCAGAAATGTATTTAATTTTTACGTGTACCTACGAACCCATCCGTTATTAATACGACAGCAAATAGCTGATACTGCTCAAGGAACGCAAAATGTTTTGCTCACCGGGTTCAATCAGTCTGGAAGTAAAAAAATGAATTTACGAGATCGGCAGATGATGTTTGAATACGCAATAACACCGATGGAACGGAGATTGTACTTCATGACGGCTCATACGTACTTCAAAGCAGGGTGTCCGGCTTTGGCGCTGGAAGTTCTCTCGAAACTTCCGACCAAAGTGATCGACACGCCTTCGAACAGTCCACTTCGAAGTCCTGCGAAGAATTTAACTCCGTCCGTATTGATCGATACGGGAATTATCAAGGAAGAGCATTGGTCGTCGATGGACTCCGAATTGGGTTCGAAGGCGAAAGAAAGTGGTGATGTGTTTGACTGGAGTCAACCAGTGGTGAATTCTTTACGCGACGAACCTTTGGATTTGAAGTTTGATGATGAAGACGAATTGGACGATGAAGGGAATAAATTGATAAAGAGTGTTGATTTGACTAAGAGCGTCGATTCGAAGGATGTTTTTGATGGTAATTTAATTTAATTTTTAAAAACTTCGAAATTGAATTTTAAAAAATTGAATTTATTGATTAACTTGTTCCAGGCACCGAAACTCCCGATATCGCTGGTGGTGGATCCACTAAAATCGATATTATGGCACAACAGTTGAAATTTGTGGCCTGTTTAAAGGTTAGATTAATTTTAATTCAAAAATTTGTATTAATAATTTGGTTTATTTAGATTATGATGGAGGAATTGAGTACGTTGGCCACTGGTTACGAAGTCGATGGAGGGCAGCTTCGATATCAATTATACGTGTGGTTGGAAAGAGAAGTTGAAGCACTTAAAGAATTATGCAATTATGGAGGAAATTATTCCGGCGATTCTCAAATAAGTAAATCACCATAACATTAAAAAAAGTTTTTAAAAAACAAATTTAATCAATTAATTAATTATTCATAGAAATGGATGTTTCTGTGTCTGGAATCGAGGATATAGAAAAAATGAGAGCGACGCCCGACAAACGGCCTGGTGAAAACCCAACTCTGCACGAAATTTTATTAGCAGATAAAATGGATTTTGAGGCCAAACTACAGCGGGCGGAAAAACGGAAACGTTGGCTGAAAGTAAACGAAACTCTTCTGCGGACATTGCTCAGCTACTGCAGCCTTCATGGGGCCAGTGGAGGTGGATTAGCCTCCGTTCGCATGGAATTGATTCTCCTTCTTCAAGAATTACAGCAAGAAAAGACACAACATCAGCTTTTATCGCCGCTTCCTTTCCCAACTACTCTTCCACTTTTATCTGCCAGCGTTGCTTGTCACAAAACGGTCGTTACAGACCCAATTCGACATTTACAAGTACGATTTTACGCTTTCAGTATTGGATGGCTAAATTTTAATTTTTTTTCCTCTTTCAGGCTATGTCTCACGATATTCTATCAACTATGATCAATTTGCCCAGCCCAGCAATTCCGAGCTTTGAAAGTTACGCCGAAGTTTTTGTTTTGCGAGATTTAAGCATCGCGCTCTCGGCTTGCATTTATCAATCTTTATGTGACAGTGAAAGCTTTTGCGTTAAACAAAACGGTTATTTATCTGCAGGAATGGAAGCATTAGCGAGGTAAAATTGTTTTTCCTTCTAAAATCCAAAAAGTAAATTTTTTAAATCAATTTTCAGCACGAGTGTCGTGTATCAGGACAGTCACCTTATCGGCGGCTTTAATCGGCGACGTCGTTTTAGTAGCAACGAAGAACCCTTGCAGCCGACAACAGCGCCTAATAAATGGCCTGGAGTGACGTCCTTACGCGCACTCATTGAAAGAGATAAAGACGAAGATACGCCGAAACTAACTACGCTTTTAACTGAAGCTTTTATTGCCATTTATATGAGTTTATTAGTTCACGCGCTAATTGCTTGCGAATCGCATACTTTGTATCGGTTGGTGGGACAAAATTTCTCTGAGCAAACTTGGTCCTTGTTGTATGGAGGTGGAATGAAAAAACTACTCAAAGTTGCCGTTCCAGCGTCAAGCGCGTCTGTACAAAGTCAACAAAGCACTGAAAGTGAGAATTTTTCAAAATTTTTTAATTTTATTTTTGTGATATGAACTCGCGAAATATCTTCAAAACAGAACAAACCCAACAAGGAGAAGCCAGTATTATAAACACACTCGTCAGACATCGAGAAAACCTCAACTGGAAAATTTTTAAGCAATTTGGATCGCAACCAGCAGTTATTAAAGAAGACAGGCCGACTTATAGGGAACAGTTTGTTCCTCCCGAAACGAGTGTTGTTAATTATTTGATGACAAAGGTTAAATGTTTTTATAATTAAGTTTAAAATACTGATATTAATGAAAAATAATTTTTCAGCCTATATTACCACGTGAATATGACGTGATTGATTACGATTCGAACGAGAGCCTGCCCAGTGAAGACGAATTGGACGACGAAGTTATAGAAGATGACGATTTTATGAGTTTGAAAGATACGAAAGTGAAGCCCGATGATGAGAATACTGAGCATTCAGATCCAAATTCGTACAGTTGGGGAATAATTAGATATGCAGTAGTGAGACTTGCTCAACATCATTTACAGAAATTTCTCAACGTAGCTGGGTTAGAATTGCAAGGTTAATTATTAATTAAACTTTTTTTTGTTGTTTTAATTTACTTAATGTAAATTTTTTTTTTCTAGAATTACCTTCTACAAGTCCCTTGATACATTCCATGATGAAACTTTTGGATTATTGGCTTAATATTCTCAAGGACAAGATGGATTCAGCCGGTGCACCTCCGAACGATTACATTCCAAGCTGTTATGTCGAGACTAGTCATGGAGGGCCAGCTATCCAAAAATATCGATCTATATTAGAACCAAATAACACTCCATTCAAGTATACTTAAAGATTTTTACACTTTTTGTTCAGTGATTAGAAAAATAATTTAAATAAATTAAATTTTTCAGATCGAAACAGAAATCTGCATACCAAGTGCGGCGTTTGTGGTCGTTCTTAGTGAGACAAGAACACGTTCAGGATATTTTCATTCGATACATATTCGGTCGCAAAAAAATCCCAATAATACGAGACGATCAAGGCAGCGACGACACGGAAGTGGACACAACTTTACCTGATCCGATTCGCATTATTCACAAAGATCAAGATAGCATTAGTTCTTTTTGTATAAACAAAGCTGGTAGTGGAATTTTAGCATTAGCAACTACGAAGGAAATCCAAGAACTGGACATCTCGGTCCTGTTGGAACCACCATTGTGGTTAGAAGATGACTGCGAATACGATATTTTAAACCTAAACAGGTAAAATAACTAAAAATTTAATCGAAACGAAGCTAAATTTGAAATAATTTTTCCAGAGGACCCGAAAGTCTTCCAGCAACGGAATATCTAGTAGTGCAGACAGCAGCAGATCGACCCCTTTTAGCTCAATTAGCTCCAACTGGCGGTCACTCGGCGTCGACTACAAATCTCTCGATGCCTTTATCGATGCCTTCGACCTTCACGGTGCAAACCGGAAGAGGGACGACAGTGGTAATTGTTATTTTCGAGAATAATTTTTTTAAAGACAAAATTAGACATTGTAAATGTTAAATTGAGATGTGAAGGTGCTTGTTTTGGCTCTTACTGTTTCTCTTTTTTATTTTTTTATTTTTCTGTCTTCTTCGTGCTTGTCTTGGACTATACTAACTCATTTGTCAACCCCCTTTAACCCTTCAACTCCAGTTGAAAGGGGTCCCCGGGGCGAATAATCCACACTTTTATCAATATATTGTTGAGCGAAGTCGACATTTGTTGAAACCGGTGAGTTATGGGTTTGTCTCAACTCACTTCTTGTAGTCCATCACTTAATCCTAGTTTCTGTATAGTTTAGTCAATTAGAATAGGTGTTTTTGAGTTTGTAAAAATAAATTGTTGTTTTGTTTATCATTTTCAGTTGTTTTTATCACTTGTTTGTGAGTTAATGTATTAATTGCGTGTAAAATTTTTTTTTTTTTAGTTGATGAAGCACAAAATTGAGGGCGTACGTCGAATGAGTTCGCATCCGATTCTTCCCGTCTGTAAGATTTGTTTAGTTTGATTAGTTTTCGTGCGCGAGGTGTTTGGTTTGTGGTGAACATTTTGTTGATTGAGAAATGTAATTTCAGATTTAACCGGATGTCAGGATGGTTCGGTTCGAATTTGGGAATGGGGCCACGGACAGCCCGTGGCTACACCCAGAACAGCTGGTGCATACGCTAAAGTTACGAGAGTTTTATTCAACCCGCAAGGAAATAAGGTGAAGTAATTTCGTTTTTTGTAATGAGAAAAAGAAGGCAATTAATTTTTTTTGTTTTTTATTTTTTAGTTTGGAATTGCTGATGGTGATGGGAAGTTGAGTTTATGGCAAGTTGGATTGAGCTCGAATGCGAATAAAATGTTTTTTGTGAGTGTTTTACGAAAAAAAAAAATAAATAAATTTCAATAAAATTTATATATTTTTTAATTTTTTTTTCAGAGTCATAATTGTCACAATAAAATTACTAGCGATTTTGTGTTTGTTGGTTCGTCAAGTTTGACTGCAACTGCAGGTCATTCGTCTGAAAATAAAAACGTCTGTTTATGGGATACTCTTCTTCCTCAAAAAAGAGCTTTAGTTCAAGGTTTTTTTTGTTTTTTTTAATTCTTATAAAAATCATTAATTTTCATCTAATTTCAGCATTTACATGCCACGACCAAGGCTGTTCTTGTTTAGTATATGCACCTCAGCATCAAATTATAATTTCCGGTGGGAAAAAAGGAGAGATTTTTATATTAGACGTTAGGCAACGAATAGTTCGTCATAATTTCACGGGTCACGACTCCTCTGTCAAGTGCATTGCATTGGATCCTAACGAAGAATTCTTTGTAACTGGTTCTGCTGATGGTGACATTAAGGTAAATAGACTTTAAAAAGAAAATCAGACTTTTAATTCAATTTTTTTAATTTTTAGGTCTGGGGATTGAGTTACAGGAATGCCTTTTTTACATTTCCTGGCGAACACGTACGAAATACATTTTTCCGTAACATCGGAGATGGAGTATCGCAACTGTACGTCGACACCGCGAGTCGACTCTTTTCGTGCGGTGCCGACGGATCGATGAAACTTAGGCAACTACCCCAACGTGAAATGGTCGTTCAATCCATTTACTGAACGTAGATTTTCTTTTGATTGCTTTTCCCGTTTTAACTTTCGAAGATGTAACGTAACGATTTCTGAAAATTAATAACTTGCATGACAAAACCGATAATTTAAAAGAGAATCAAATGTCAGCTTTCCTTATATGTCATTGTCATTCTTCTAATAATTATTACCACATACTTAAAAAAGCTAAAAAAAAATTAAAAAAAATAAAAAATATATTACTTAAATTCTAAAACTAAGGTAGATAATAATGTAATAGATATAATGTGATGTAAGCTTCTATTTACAGAGTTTGACCAAAGAGTTTTTGTCACGTGATAGTAGATTTAACTAAACAGTTGGTGGCAGTTAGAATATTTTAGGTAAGGAAGATTACTGCGGAAAAAAAAGTGGAATTGAGTTTCCAATTTTACACGTAAACGCTTTTTAGTTTAGTAAATATAAGTATTGTATAAATTTTTACCTCACTTTTGGTTGAGTTTAACCAAGTATTTTGGTACAGAGGGGTTGTATATCATTTGTTTAGTTGTTAAAATAATATAGCAAAAGAAAGTATTTAAACCAGATGCAGAAATACTTATAAATACAAGTTTAGCGGAGTTAAGTTTTACATTAAAATCAATGAAATTTATTGATGAATTTGTACGATAGGAGATTAATTATGTTTTAAAAAGCAGTGTTTGGTGTGTAAAACGCTGTTTTTACTTCTATTAATGTAATTATTATTTATATTTATGAAAAAATTGAAATCAAAAGTGTTTTGATGTACTAATTTGGGTGTTTTAACGAACCAGTTACGTTTGAGAATTAGTTGTTGTCATTTTTAAGAGTGCCTGTTTGAAGCAGTATTCGGGGTGAGATTGGAACTTCCTTGCCATTATCGTGGACCAAAACTAATTATAAATCTTGCCTTAGATCAAATTATTACTAACTTTGTGAATTGACAGCTCCCGATTGTTTCCTTGTATAAATATGATTCAGGTGCATAATGTCTAGTCTCGTGCAATAATATTTGTTGCAGTAAACTTTAATTTCACTTTAGAATTTTCCTCCCCTTTGTTTTTTATTCAAGGACAAATTATATCGTGTAGATGGAAAATAAAAGATCCGTTATGGATAATTTGTTTTTGTTTTTATCTCGAATAATAACAACAGGAATGTTAAAAAGACTATGAATCGAAATATTTTATTAATTTCATATTGATACAATAAATAAATTTTTAAAATTTATAATTATGGTATCTTCTCGAGTTATGTGAATGTGACCTGGGTATTTTACTCGAGAAATATAAATTGTTAAAACAATTTCTGAATTAACTACAAAAATTACTTAACTTTAACATTCCTGTAAAATAAACAAAACAATTTATACACATTTTTAAATGACTTATTTTTTAATTTGAATTTACAGCACAACCATGATTTAAATACAAAATATACAAATATATTTACAATTGTGTCCTGGTCTTTAAATCTTTCGTCAATCATTCAAGACTAGAATTGGTGCAATTATTTGTTGAATATCATTATACAAAAAAAAAAAGAAAAAAAACCTGGAAATACCATGCCATATTAGGAGTCGACAAGATTTTTTTTTTCAATTGCAAGTTGAAAACCACCATATATAATATATATACAGGGGGAAAAGAAAAAATAATGTTAAAGTACATAGACTACAAAAAATATTCTCATTTCTTTTTTTTGAAAAAAGAAAATTGAAAAATTTGTTCTTTGCATTAGTTATTACATAATTAAATCGGCTGTCATAATTCAGTTTCGTCTTTAGTTGAATCAACTTTGAGTGAAATTGGTCTGCGGCTGAATGTGACTGTACCATTTTTTCCATCAGTCTCTACAAGGGTGGGATTCAAAGGGGTTAAAGACCAACCCTTGACACTATGATAAACGATGGGGAAAAAATTGAAAGAAAATGTTTGACCACATCGTCACAAATATTTTTAATGCAGGTTCGAGATCCTTGTTTGTTTTAACACTAACTTTTCCCTTTGATTGATTTATCATATCTTGACCGCGCTCTCTTCCTGTGCCTATAGTTATAGAAGGTATTAACAGATTTTTGATCGTGAAAGTTAGTTTCAGGTGCAACATGCATTGATTCAGTGCAGTTTGCATGCTATGGGTTCTCTGGCAACAAAATCAGCAAAAGATGGAATCGCATGCAATAGATGAGAATAGGAGTATTTTTTGAGCTTTTATGTGCAAGGATCTCAAGTCTGCTCGCTATGAAGAGAATTCCTATAAAAACATGCATTGTGTAAAATTAGTTAATACTCACCACTGTAATAATTGCGTGAGTAAATCGAGGAAATGTTTATATTCGTCCTGACCGAAATCCTTTAAAAATAATAAGAAATTATTAAATGTTAGTAATTTTTAGGTTTTTGCCGAAGTTGTACCGTAGGATCTAGCCTGGCATGTTCATATACATCACAAAATTGATGAATTAATCGCGAACTGGCGCCATGAAGTGGTCCTCTGAGCAAATCCAAAAGGAATTTGCGTAAATTTGAATTCGGATACCGCCATAGTGTCGGTTGACGTTCTCGAATTTCCTTTTCTTTAAAATACATCAAATTCATGTTATGTTTACATTCAAGAGTTATCTTACCTAAAATTGATAAAGAATCGACTACTTTCATCCGGTAATAATGAGGTGGTAAATCTGATTCATGAAAAAAAATTGATATCTCAAAATTTATATAAAAAATTAAATTACTATTAATATTTTGCACGTCGCCATATTTCGCTTCATCTTTACAAAGCACTTGAGGTTCGTACTGAATTTCAGAAACCCGATCTAAACGTCGATGCGTTTCTCTTCTCAGAGTCTGATCAATAAAATATCAATTAATAATTAATCAATGATATTTTTAAACATCGCAAATAAATTAATGACAAAACTCACTTTCGGCGCATCACGTCCTATCACAACATGCGGACCACGGTGTGATTTTAATGTAAATCGAGCAATTTGTCGCTTTGCGAAAATGAAAAGTAAAATTAAGGTCTGTAAGCAAAATTTAAAAAAAATTAATTTGTAAACACTTTTCTGATATTTTTTTTTTGATTTACCAATACTCCGCAAGCAATAAATATGATAATTGTTTTTCCCGAAAGTTCTTCGCTCATTATACGTTGATTCTAGTCATAAATGTGCACTCAAAAGAAATAACTGTAAAATTACAATCGTACAAAATCAACATCTGATATTTAGGCTTAGATAAGGCAACACTTATATTACTTTTCTTTCTAGTCGTGATTCATTTCCTACCTATGAACGAAGGAAAGCTGTAAAATGACTTCCAAAACATATTTAAAACCGTACATCGCAATCATTTAATTTTTCTCCAATTCCTCTCGTAAACAATTTCTATTTCCTTGTATTTATCCATGTTTGCACTTGCCGATTACTCATGCCTGTACGTAACATTTTTAAAATTCTCATTGGACGGCCAATAGCAGTCGAAGTCCAAACCGGTCGCTAGACCAGAAATAATAGACACGGTCGCGGATATGTTGAATACACAAACGTGGTGAGGAAAACATCAGCGAACCATCAACTCTAGTTGTTTGTTATCACTCATTGACTTATTTTTAAATGAAATGATTGAAGTTACAGCCAGATTAATTCGAGGATCGGTTTATTTAGCTGGAGAGACAATCGAATGTTTAATTACATTTCGAAATCCAGTGATAAATCCAAATACGAAGGCGCAATCAAATAAGTGAGTCCACTCAGTAAACATAAATATTAACCTTGACCTTTATTTTTTTATTTTTTTTATTTTTTATAGCGAAGTTTGTGAAACTCTAGCATGGGCAAGTGCGCAAATACACTGCCAGTGCTCTGTGAATGATTCCAAAGTACGATTTCCATTAACCAACTCAATTTCTCAGGAAGAATTAGCAACAAACAACAAAGAAACGTCTTTTGCCCCGTGTAAAGGTGATCTAAATCAATTTAGGTTATAATGACCTTGATACATTAACTCAAATTCCTTTCGTAGGCGAAAGAGGACATGCAGTGCTGTCAACAAAACCAAAAATTCTTTTCTGTGACGTCAGATTGATCCCGGGAGAAAAGAAAACGTGTAATTTGATACTATTTACACAAACTTTATCGTTTAAATTAATTTATTCAATTTTTTTAAAACAGTTATTTACAAAGATGTGATCCCGATGGACGTTCCGCCTTCTTACAAAGGGCAGGCAATAAAATACTCATATAAAATAACAATCGGTACTCAAAGAGTCAATTGCCCAATTAAACTTTTGCGAGTTCCATTTAAAGTTTTAGTAGTACAAGGTGAAATATTAAATATCGCAAACCGGTAAATATGAACAACTTTGATTCCGAACAGGATTAGTGGAAGCAAACTTGTACAGCGACACCGATGATTTGTTACCGAGCAATCCGTTTCTCACATCTCAACAGACAGAACCAACTTTAGATTTAGCGATGCAGTTGCTGCAAAATATAACGACGAGAAGAAACCCAAGTATTGAAAATATTTAATTTTTATTGGTGACAAAAAAGAAATAAAAATCTAACTACGTCAGGTTGTTATTGCATCACAAACATGTACGGTCGGGTTGTGAAATTCTGTTTATTCAAACCGGCGTATAAATTGGGTGAAGATATCGTGGGGACGTTTGATTTCTCGACTGCGTCGGTTCCGTGTGTTCAGGTGAGTTAAAAATCGTAGAAAATTCATTTTTTAAATTTTTAAGTTTTTAAAATTTATCTTAGTTTTCTGTGACGCTGCAAAGCGAGGAAACGATCAGCGATGAATGTCGGTTAAAAGCGTATCACGGTCAGACGACGGTCAGTTACAACAAATATCACGAATTTTGCTTGCATACCAAACAAACGCAAATGATTTTGCCCATACCGTTATCAATTGCTCCAGGATTTACTACCGATATAGGTAAAATCATTTATTTATTTATTTAACATTTTTTTTTGATTTTGTGATTTTCTTGCTCAGTGACTTTAAAATGGAAATTGCATTTTGAATTTGTGACCACAACCACATCGATGAAAAACCAGCAATTCGAACCCGATGCTGCGACCGGTTCCACCTGGTCTGGTCCTCCGGTTTTGGATATCGAAACCATGATATGGGATTTGCCCATTAAAATATACCCGACGAATCCAATTCAAGTCTCGTACAGCCTTCAGATGAAATTCGAAAATGATTTGTGCATTTAAATGATGTAAACAGACTTTTTCTATTTTTACTTTTTTATTTGTTGTATTTACAGTGGGTACATTTTTCTAATTCTAAACTCTTTAATCTCTAGGCTTTTTTTTTTTGGTTGTTGTACGATAAATTCTAAATTCAAAGATAAAGTGGAGCAAGGAAATTCGCAGATCAATTGAAATTTTTAACTTCTCCGTTAACTTTAGTTCTAATTTCATTATTCTGGTCCGCCTCGCTGTAAATAAAATATATATTTTTATAATATTAATTGAATAATTGAATTTGATTAAAGATTTCGAAAAATATCTACGTTGATATATTCAATTTCGGATTCAGTGGGTGGCTTCCTGGCATATTTTGGAGGCAATTGTGTCTCATCAAGATACGATCCGCCGGCGACTGCTGACGAAGTTCCAGTCTGGGTTGGCCCTGTACGCGAATTAGAAAATTTATGCTGAAATTTAGGAATATAAGCGCGTTCTAGAATGAAAAAACTATTTTCTTTACCGCTGGTTTTTCGAATCACTCCCCCTTTTCGAAATTTTATTAACGGTATATGAGGCCTTACAGTCTAAAAAAAATAATTCCAGAACTTTATTTTGCGTTTCGCGAATTTTGAAGGTATACAATCAAATCGGATATTCCTTCTTCACCTTCCAAAGCTGCGAGGCGGACGACGCCATTATTGTTTTTGGATTTTGTGTTTCGCTGCTACACCACGGGATCGGTCGGGACCCGGTAGTTCGGTGATCTAGATGAAGGACGATACCGAAATGATATTTGAGGAAGCAATTAATGAGTAAGGTACTTGATTTTAAAAAATTATGTTGAGTACTTAAATCGGTTTATTACTTCAAATGTTATGTAATTTAATGAGGCTAAACGTGTGAGTATCTTCCTCTCGGTATCTCACGGAAATAAAATAACTTGAAATTTTTCCAATAGATGTCGATAATGGCAATCGCATTTATTAATCTAAAAATAAAATTTAAAGCGTGAAATGAAATAATATTTTAAGGAAAAAATGAATTTTTGTAGTAATAACGAAAAGTTGCAACTTTTTTCGCTCACCTAATCTACTTCATCTTCCTTTGCTCGCCATAAGCCATACAATATTTTTAAAAAATGCAACATCCCAACCAGCAAATTGAACCAATTTCATTCAGCACAAAAAAAAGTAAAAAAAAAAACAAAACAAAAAACATTTTGTCCGTATTTTGCTTGTGCGTGCTATTTTGGCTATTGCCTTCATCTTTAAGAAATAAAAGAGAGAAAAAAAGAAAAATCCACACATGTAGTTTGTAAATAAATTGGATTTTGTCGCGGCAAAAGTTTTTTAAAAACTTTTTATTCACGCAAACTTATTTAATAAAAATGTCTAAGCGATTCTGATTATTCAGATTAAATGAAAATTTCTATAATCATAGCTTAATTAGCAATCACCAAAGTTTTCCATCTATTCTTCACCATAACTTTTGCATTTTACGATCCTCTTTTCTACGGAATCTCGCTCGTATAAAATGGTTTATGTTGAATTTAAAGGCTTACAAACCTACTAAAGCCCTTGACGATTATTTTACAAACAATTTTTATTACTGTAGAATAATAATGAAATTGCTTTTTTCAATTATTAAAAAAAGTTTATACTTCATCAGTTTATTACTAATTCTCACATCATTTCAGAAAGTCACTTTACTATAAATTAATAGAATTTTTAAAATAAAATTCATCAGCAAATCAAAAGCCTCGATTTCCATATCAAATAGCAGTTATGCGGGATTTGAATTAATTTTTCATGCTGATAACGAGGTTATGTAACAAAATGGCGACGGTGTTGGATAAACGTGAGTTTATAATTTTATTAAATTTGAGTTAAAATATTCTTTTAATAATTAATTCGTCGCTCGAGAACGAATCAATGTGACGCACTCGTGTTTTAAAATTTATTATCAAACTGTTAACCAGTTGCTTTTAGTTTAGTTGCTTGCAAAGTCGGGCAGATCTGCGGGACTTAAGTTTTCATTAAATTAACGTCGAACGATTCGACAGAATAAGGCTTGCAAGGGATTTAGTTGCACGTTTTCTCTGTTTCGTCTTGATGAATGTGCGAGGCCTAAACGAGGGGTGACGCTTTAATGCAACTCACGAACCAGAACTAAAATTTAAAAAAAAATTGTCGTGAATGACGTGTAGATCTCTTGGTTTTGCCAAAGATTAAGTCTTCCGTTTGTCTCTTGTTTCACTTGGCATCTTTCCGACAAAATTCGGTTGACCTTCATCTTCCTTACATTTAATAAAAAAATTTCTTTGAAATGAATTTATTTCTTCATAATGTATGATATTTAAATTTTCTATTTTAGGACTGAAGTCGATGCTGGTAAAGGAATTGTGGGATGAATGGCGAATTTTGTGAGTAATAAATTTGAAAAATACATTAAATGTTTTACTAATTTATGGTATTTATTAGATTTTTCTTGCTGACGGTGCAGTTTTAGAGGAAAAGTGAATCTCGGAGGAAAAAATGAGGAATTAAGAAGAAAAAGTAAGTAAAAATGAGAAAACAAATCTCGGGTATTATTTTAATGTGCAGCTAGACACAAAATGCAGTTGGAAAAATGAATTCTGCAGTGGGAAAACCAAGGATTGGTTGTAGGAAATGCAGGGAAGTAGTCCCTCCGTCTGATGGGGTAGACGGAATTCGTCATTGCAGAATTTCATAACAAATATTATAGTTTTTAGCCAAAATCGATAATTTATGACAAAATCGATGATTTTTTTGACCAAATTTGTTGAATTTTTGACTTAAAAAAATGCTGATTTTTGACAAATTAAAATTTTTAAATTTCAAATCGTATAACACCGTCGTAGAACTTCATCGAAGTTTATTCAGCCATAAATCGAAAAAGTACACATTAGGTGTACCTTTCAGCTCTCTTAGCGGTTAATGGTGTTTAACTTCTCATTGCTAAACAGTAGAAAACCGCAAACTGTGCCAACTGATGGTTTATGGTTTTTGATTAACTTTGATTCTGTGGCTAAACGCAGTTGCCAGAAAGCGAGAACTTATATCATCTTCATTGGCCAACGAGTTTGACATTTAAAACAATTTTACCACTAATAACGTTTAGTGCCAGCTTTGAAAACAGTTACTGTAATTGAATTACAGCAGGTGCGATTATTTTTGTTTCGTCTAGAGCTGAGTTTTTGTTTTTTCTGCAAAGTCATTGGCAGAATAAAAGTTTGCGAAAAAAATAAATAGATTGGGATGGAAAAGTGTTTTGGTTAAAATGGGAATGATTAATGTGATGTGAAGAAATAAACCAACTCTTTATGGTCTAGTAATCATTGATTAGTTTCTGGATAGTTAATTTCGTTAAAACAATTGGAGAATTGATTACGAAAGTCTCATTTTCATGCAGTGATGTAATCGGAGTTATTAGGAATAGGTTTGAGTGAACCTCGGTATAGTGAAAGTAGTTTGTTGTAAGGGGTTTTGGTTGCTGCTAAACCTCGTTATAGTGAATTTATGAAATTGTTTCATTGAAAAGTCGAACCTCGTTATAACGAAATTGTTTATAATGAAAACTTCGCTATAACGAAGGGATATTAAAACTTGGATTTCGTTGTAATGAGGTTCAACCGTATTGACTTTTTAGTAAAATGTTTTTCGATTTTCTGACAGTTTTTACTGAATATGATACAAAATGACGTATAAATTAATTTGTTTGCAAATTAAGTTACCAATTCTTGACATTTAGTCATTGTCGTCATAGTAACTAACTCAGATTTTTAAATTTTCTCTATTTGTTAAAAATTGCACTCAATCAATCACAAAACTCGTTACAACGAAACACACACCAACCCCAGTTCACCATCCCTTCGTTATACCGAGTTTTTCATCAAAACAATCAACTTTAACCTCGAAATCACTCGAAACCAACCACAAATCGAACCAGAATCCATCGATTAAACACACTTTTAACCCAATTACTCACCAAAAAAAAAAAAAAAAGTCAAAAACCGATTTAAACTCGCGGAAAATCCATTTAAATTTGACTCGTTTACACAACTGAATTCCCCGTTTATTCGAAGCAAATTGTTAATGTGATTCAATTTACATGTGTCACTCCAAGGCCGATTTATTTCCTTTTCCAGTGGCTCCCTCTGTGCAAACACTGCGCCAAAGAACAGAAGAAAACCCGCGTTCCGGCCACCGCCCCCGCGACTGACAACACGCATGCTTACGTGCGCGTAACACAGCTCCATTCAGCGGCCAAACACTGAAACGAACGCGTCTGGCACCTCGAACCGGCAGTCCCGTTTGCACTCGCACAAAGTAAGTCTAATTACATAGTTAAAACCGACACTTATTGCGGGATTAGGCGCGCCGCTTAATCCCACTAATCTCCGGATCACGCGCTTTGGATACGGGTTCGCTAAAAAGAGGACGGCACTAAAAGTGCCTCTTGTTTTATTGACATAGTTTATTTTAGAAACCCAGCAATGGAATGGCCCACATTATATCAAATTGGAAGGTGCATTATTTATACGATTTTCTATTTAATTGTTTTAATTTTAAAAATTATTCATTTTCCCTCGCGTTTGTTTGTTTTGGTTGGTCGGTTGATTATGGAATTAATATTTTTTATTTATTTTTTTTATTTTTATTTTTTTTTGGTTTTGGTTGGGAATTTATTTTTTGTGCGTGCATAAAGGGTTGAGGTTGTTTTAATTGGATTTTCATTCGTTTTAATTTTTGTGAGTTTATTTCCGTTTGGGGCGTAAAGGGTTGAGTTATTTGATGTTTTTGTTTAAGTTTTAATTTTTTAATTAATTTTTCAAATCGTTGGTGGGAACATGAAGTTTGAGGTGGGGATTAAGGGTTTATAGGATTTTATTTATTTTTGAGAATTTTTGCATTTTTAAAAAAAAAATTTTTCGATTTAAAAAAAAAGTAGTTTGAGATTTTTTTCGGTTCGTAATTTGATGAAAAAAAAGAAAAAATGAAAGAAATAGAGTGATTGTAGGATATATATTAAAAAAATTGATTAAATCTAAATTTAGGTTTACATAAAATAAAATATTGATAATAAAAAAATGAGTTCATTAAATAAACAGATAAAATCAAGTTAGATATGTAAACATTTTTGTAACCGGATTTTAATGTAAACATGTATTTTAATGACGAAAACAAAGATTAACAAGAAAAAATCGAATTTCTCATCGGTCGATTATTATTGCATGATATAAACGATCGAGTATGCAACATTTAGTATTTTTTTCCCTTTGGTGCACACGAAAAATATTAGGAAAAGGAAATTGATTAGAACCGGTAGTTTTTTAAAAATGCAACACGTAAATAACAACGTGTGTAGTTAAATCAAAAAGCTCCGCCTTGAACCAGCCGTGAAGCTTCTCTGCATGCACTGCGTACAGTTCGAGTTGGAGCGATGTGTCTGTGACCTCAATTTGGGGTCTTGTCATATTTTTCACTTTTTATTTACATGAATCACCATTTTTTAGACCGAATAAGAATAATATGGTTTTTTTATCCGATTTTTTTATTTTTTTTTTGGAAAAAAAGTTTAAATTTTTTGCACGATTTAAAAAAAATTTTTTTGAAAAAAATTTTTTTTTGAAAAAATCGAAAGGACAGTGTATTTTGAAGGATCTTGTTACCATGACTACATTTACCACCCCTTTCTAATGAGCGACGTGTGCACGAAAACGCGACGTCCTTGTTTAACTATTACTACTGTTTTCGGAAACCTAAGGAGTTGTAATGATAAAATTGATTCATAATGATTCGGGGTTTGGTTACTGTTCTTTTGGTTTTTAAAGAGAATGGGTAAAGAGAATTTTTTTTTTTTTTTTGTCGATTTTTTTAAAGTTGCATGAATTTTTTATTGTTTTGACCACTGTGAAGGAGGGACTTGTAGAAATGGGAAATAGATTAAATTTAGTAGTGCTTTTCAGTGGGAATTTAATGGGAATTAGAATGGACTTTTTTTTTTTAATAAAAAAAAAATTAAATTTGTTTTGGTTTTTGTAAATGTCAAATGTTGTCAAATGGGAATTGAGCAATTTGGAGTTGGTTTTTAGTAGTGGAATTTGAAAAATTGAATTTTAGCCTGAAATTTGATTCTAATATCAAATTCAAAGCCAATATAAATGATTAAACAAGTTTTTATTAAATTTTTTGGTTACTATAGACAGGTTGTCGCTATACAGAGAAATTTGAACGTTAAATTTTAATGAAATATAAGGTCATTGTATTCCAATGGTCATTATACGAAGTTATTTGTGAAAATAAGTTAATTATGACCAAATTTCATACTTAGGAATCAAATTTTATACCATGTGATTAATTTCTCGTAAAAACTCACCAAATCCATAACAATATAACTTGGACTTAGAAAACAAAAAACAGAAATTTACTTTTTTAAAGACGACATCCAGAAAAATCGATAAAACAACTGGCGAATTAAAAAAAAAAAAAATACTGTCAAATCCATAAATAACACCCGAAATTCTCAACACACCATTTCGATCTATCGGTGATCCAACATGGCTGCCAAACTTAACATGAAAAATGCATCGAAGCTCTTCCTGTTGCCGGAAAGCGACACAATTGGTAAAAGCGATCAAAGCGAACGCGTGTTTTTTATTAGTACTTTCTTATTTCTTGTTTTGCAAGATCCCCGAGTAAGTTAGCAACATTTTTGCGCCCCCATTTATGGGCTATTAATCGGTTTTGATGCAATTTCCATTCCAATTGCGGCTTAGCCCGCCATAAATTAGACAAACAAAGTAGAGAGGAAGCATTAAAGTCGCCATTTCCACCGAACAAGTGATGGATTTTTTGAGTACGACGAGTGGTTTTGATGTTTATTCAAATCTGCTAATTGCCTTGGACTCGCGATTCATTTCACTTTGTTTACATCAATTTCGACGTTCACGAACCTGTGGAAGCGCAAATAAATTCGCAAAGCGTCTTTGGCAGGATCCAATATGATTATTGATGCATAAAATGCACTTTGAAAAGAATCAATAAACACAATTGAGGTCGAAAGCCACAACAAGTTTTACTTTTGTTGTCATAAATCAGTGTGATTTGTCGACACAACACTGACCTTTGCTAAACTATTAGTTATTATTAATTTTTAATGGTTCTCAAGGGTGTAAGTACTATTCAGTACTGGTAATATAATTTTAATTAAAAAGCATGATATATATGAAAAAAAATTCGATAAACAAGATATATTTATTTGGTTGACCTCGTTATAACCAAAGACCATTAGTGGTCTTTGTTATAACGAAGTGACCGTCAAAATTCGTAAAATTGAATTTCATGGAAAAAGAAAGCTAAAAAAATTTTTTTTAATATTTTTATACATCGAATGTTTATTTTGAGTGTCTAACACGAAATATTGAAATATTAAAACATAATGGAAAATTTAACATTGAATAAAGCCGTTAAACTTACATTTTAACCGGAAATTGGTCTTAAAACGAGAGAAATGCGACTTTTGGCAAATGAAAAATTCGTTATATCGAATTTTTTTTAACCTTGAACAGATCCAACTAAACCATTAACAAAATTTATTATAAGCGAGTTCGTAATAACGAGTTTGAACCTTTATATAAATTTCTAGGTATAAGGTTGTTAATAAAGTCATAATGAGCCATAAAAATGTTTTTGTTTATTTTTCCTTCTTTTTTAGTGCTTTTTATTGATTTTATTAAATTTATAGAAAAAATGTCGTGCATGGGGTAAACAGCTTTCTTATTCCACTGGGCAGTGTACATAGGGCCTTGGGGATATGCCTAGTGCATGGAATAAATAAGTAAAATACAATAAAAGAAATAAAAATACAGCGAATGTGACATTTGGTGGGATTTTCTTAAAAAAATAATTTTAGAGTGTTAAAAATGAATTATTAATGTCAATGGAGAGCGTCAACATTGTGTAATTGAATACGTTGAAATTCAGAATATGAAAAATGTTTGCCAAAGTGGGTTTCCAAGACAACATCTATTTTTTCGCAGGAACACCGTCGATATTGTCACTAAGCAGTGTTCATTTAAGGAACCTGACACATGGTTTTTTTTTTTTTTGTTAGCACCTACGCATTCAGCCAATTATTAGTGTTGTCAAACTAAATAGTGAGTGGGACAATATTGGTCGATGATTGCGCTATGGTAAGCAAGTTACTAACATAATATTGAAGCTTGGTTAAACAAACAGGTTGTGTAAACATTAGGCTTATTAAGGATTATTAATGCGTGTGGTTATCTGTGGGCAGTGGTGGGATTTGTTAGTGATTTTGAGCTTGAGTAATGTAATTTGTGGGTGGTTGGTTAGAAGGGTTTTTTTGAGTTGTGGGTTGGGGTTTCTCGGTAGTATTTTTTTTTTTATAAATAGAATAAAATGATTTTTAAAGGTAAGGTTATGTTTGTAGTGGGTTTGGTGGAAAGTTTTTAGGTTTTAATTGAATGTTGTATTGTTTGTAAAGTGAGACTTTTATTTCAACTTTAACTTTCTATTCATAATATGTAAATTTTTACTAAATTTGTTTTGTTTTCTCATGAATTTTTTCAGTTTTTACTGAATTTTATAGTTTTTTTTCTAAATTTTTATAGTTTTCAACTAAATTTCTGATGATTTCTATTAATTTTTTGTGATTTCTGCAGTTTTCTATTAATTTTTTTTTTATTTCTGCAGTTTTCTATTACTTTAAAAAAAATAATTTCTGCAGTTTTCTATTACTTTAAAAAAAACAATTTTTGCAGTTTTCTATAACTTTTTTAAAATAATGTCTACAGTTTTCTATTTTTTTTGTAATTTCTGTCTAATTCCCGCAATTTTGTATTGATTGTTTACAATTTTCTGTTGAATTCCATCTGAATTCTTAAGAATTTCCTTGTCAACTTCAAGCTTATCCCCAAAAAATTTTGGAATTCTTATAATATAAGCTGCAAAATATGTTTGAAGGCAACTTTTATTTACAAAGCATCGGTTCTCCCTACAACTTGCACAACTATAATTCAAGTGCAACTTGTAATCGATGAAATATATAGTTCCGCTATATACTTTACGAATGGAAAATCAAAAAACCGGATTTTACCTTTTTGATCATAACTTGGGAACCACACCAGATAAAATCAAAAACTAAATTTTATGATACCCAATATGTCTGAAAACTTTTCTTAATTGGAAATATAACAAGTTTAACCTTAAAAAGGTTAAAGAGGCTGATCTGTTTTTGAATCAATTAACTTTTCCAGTAAGTTAGAAAGTGTTAATAAAAAAATAAATAACCTCCAGCAAGTTTTTCATTCAAATTGTGGTATTTCATTAAGGTATAATGAATAGTCTTTGTTTTGCAAACTATTTCTCAAAGAACACAATACTTTTCGAATCAGTTTGAATCAATCGATTGAATCAATCTCGAATTTATGCATTTGGTAGAATGTTACCTTGATATTTTTGCTATTTAAATCATTTTCAATTCAAAACTGTTCATCAAAAAAGTTAAATTCTTTTTTCCTCACAAAATCATCAGCGGGAAGCTATTAAAGTACAATTTATGATACAATCCGACAGGAAGTTTCTGGACTTTGCTGGCCAAATCACTTGTTTAGAACAATATTTTATAGTAATGTTGTTACGCCAACTAGGAGATTTAGCATGTGAGACTATGGAGGAGTGAATCGTCACGTACGAACACTACTATCCACTCCTAACTGATTTCTATATTATGAAACACTTAAGTGCGAATTAAAGCTTACGAGGAAGAAAGAAAAATGGCAGTACAGTACATGACCTATCGCACTGGAAATACACAGTCAAAAAAACAAATAAACCATGAACTTTACACGATGTTAAATATCAGGGCTGGTATTCACAAACACTACTTACAATCATTTTTTGACATAAGTTAATGCTAAGCAAAAATTGGAATTCAC
>JAQIXT010000160.1:0-59957 GCA_034700445.1 Stenotaenia linearis
AAACTTCTTGCAATAATAACATTCACGTTTGTTTAACCTGGTTTGGACTTTATTGTTTTGTCACACGATACATCAAAAATAACGAAAATTTATTTTAAGCGAATTGTCTTTGTTTATAAATATTTTTCTTTAATAGCCGAAATAATAGAAAATTTGTTTACGTAAGATTTTTATAGTTGTTTAAAATTGTTTAAAATAAAATTCACGATACATTACGTAAAATTTCATCAACGTAAAACTAAAACCTTATGAACACGCTCAGTCCATTACATCCACAAACAGCAATTTCTTATGTCTTTGTCTCGTTTCTTAATTCTGGCAATGTGCCGCATCAAGACAAATAAACAGTTCCAAAATATGACCATGTGTGCAGTTCAGCAACGACCGTAGTTCAATCCTTTGGCCACAAGCCAAATGATGTTTAGGGAGGAGGGATCTAATCTCTTCAATCCTTCCTTTTTCCCAGCACAAAGACATCAACTTAAGTCCCGTTCCCACAAAATCCTACAGTAAAAGGCAGAAAGCAGTTTGCCAAAATATGGTTTCGACGAGTAAAAAGCAATGAAAGGATTTTTTTTCCATTTTTTTTTTTAAAGAAAAAGTTGGGAGGGAGTGAAAATCTTTTTTTATCGTGGGGTTCTATTCGAGATATTGTTCCATAAATCACACCAACGATGGATACAAATGCGGGGTTCTTCCATCAACTGTAAATCCGAATCCCCAAGCGGCAAACAAAAATTTTAGACAAGAAACAAACTTAAGTGCGCGTTCCATACCCTAAATATTTGGTATAAAAATCCAATATGGATATGAAACTCGCCAAACTCGAGACCGGTTGAGCCAATGGGAAAACTGAAGATGACCAAAGAATACGTAAACAGTAAACAACTTTCTGCCTTAAACTTTTACCACAAAATATTAAACATCTAATTTCAAAACAACAAAACTTTAAATCCATTTTAGTTTAACCACTTTTTTACAGTTTAAAGCAAAGAAATATTTTAAATTCGCTTAACACTTCTTCCCATTGACTATAGAAAACCTTTAACCTTGTGGAAAATTTCAACTGGGCAAGAAAGGAAGCGATAAGACACAACTTCCTGTTCTTGCGCCGCTCACCCGCTTCTTTATCAAAACGATTCAACGTGCGTACACGTGTGTGGAGGATCAATTTGCACACCAAACAAAATTCCAACTTGCATGCATAACAAAAACAGTTTTTGTTTTCCATTCGCCAAGAAATGATCGAGATATTATATTTCATTGGCTATTTATTCTTTATATATTTTTCCTGAGTGCTGCAGTGCAGCCCCCTTCATTTGCGACTGATTGGCGGTACATGCCATTGATCTTCAATTGGTGGTAGACAGCGACCACATTTTCCCTTTTTTCACAAATAAAATTTCTCCCACCCTCGCTCCCTCGAGAGAAACTTAAGGGTGGAAGTCCGATTGCATTTCCAATGCTCGAAAAATTCAGGAGGAATTGAACCTTCGTTTCCAACCGCTTCAATTAACTGAATTCCAAGTGTCTCAAACTGGGCTAGACCACAATAACCCTGAATCTTTGCCTATATCCTTGTGTCCATTCTCCTACGTGACTGCCATCTCCAAAGTTCGAGCTTGCGCATTAGCCCCAGTGGGGAAACTTGACACTGACAAAACTGGAGCCATACGTAATAATTTTTTTTACACATTTTCTAATTAGGCGTCAAAATCCCAACCACAAGTACTGAATTACAACCTGCACACTGTTTGCATTACCAATTTTCTCTAATTCACACTCCACGCACCTGTCTCCCAAATCAAACGGGGAAAAAAATGTATTTTTGTACCCGTGAATGGAGACAAATTAAAATCTCTTTAATAAAACATTAATTCCAACCAAACCATAATTACTGCTTAACGTTTTTGCATTTTATTCTTTGCAAACAAATACGACGTTTAGTTTCACATGCTCCACCACAATCGTTGTTTCCCTCCTTTTAATCCACCTGGCATCTTGTTAATGTTCATCCGGGATCACTTGCCTCTTCTGCCGCCACCAACATGACGATACCCATAAAGGGATAACACGTGTTTGAAGCAATCAAACACATTAAGGATCGTTCGTGCCTGTGTCAGCAATATGTAGATATGGTCAAAATATGGAAATTTTGTCGCAAATTACTTATAAACTTTTCGACGACATCCATATTAGACTCAAGGGAATATTATGAAATGGTAATTTCATTAATCTTCTGTCTTCTTTTTATGTGCTTCTCCATTATCAGAAGCGAAAAATTCTTTCAATATTGATCGTCTCGTCTTTTATTACTCACACAAGTTGGCGTGAAAAATAGCAGGACTGAGTAAGGAAAATATGGGAAAGAAAAAAATTTTTTTTTTAGTGTAAATGAATAAAATTAAGTCGACGATAATCTGGAATTTAAGATTTAAAGATAAAACGTGTGAAAAGTAATGAATTTCAGTTTCAGGGGAGAAACGATGTGTATTTTTTTTTTATAAATGAATATATTTCCATTCTAAAATTCCTCATTGCAGTTTATTAAAACTGCAAGCAAAAAACACCCCTTTCACTGCCTGTTTTTTAGATGAATTCCAAACCACATTTTTAATATAAGCGTATTTTTCATATTTCCAAAAAATTTCACCAGACCTCCAAGAATGCACTCCTGCAAGCACATCGCTATCATCATTAGTAAAAAATGGCACAAAGAGCACTTAATAAAACGAAAAAAACGAGCAAAAAAAGAAGCAAATATAAAAAATAAATTAAAAAAAAAACTCTTAAAAACCCATTAAAAAATCACGAATTTCAAAACAAATTTACCAAATATAAAATTATCACTAATCTGAAAATTTTCACACAATTGACCAATTTCGATCTCGAAGAGAAGAAGAAAATCAAATTGACTAAAAATGAGGCGCACTGTTTAATATTAGCAAGATGAACGCACTGTACCATTTTCATCCTCCACGCATCAGGGAATTCACGCTAATCGAACCACGATTATTGGTAGGGGTGCACGATTCGGGGATCTCCAATTGGCGCCTCATTACCATACGATAGCAATCAAAAGAAATTGAAGGGGTGGGGGGAAAAAAAGGAAAAAAAGGTTGGAAAAAGGGGGAAATTCCCGCCAAAATGGTAATTTCTCCTTTTCGAAAATCGTTTTCTCTTCCAACTCGACGACACTAACTTGACGTCATGGGGTGGCAACGAGCCACCCCTATGCCACTCAACTGCACATTTTTGCCCACATATCAGCCTCCAGGTGTCCCGGGCTTAATTAAGCATAACCAACAGAGATGAGGGGTGGCGAGAGTTATGAGATGCTTCATCACGCACCTACACACACTCCTCCTATTTTTGTCATCAAATAAAAAAAAAATTTGCAAAGAACTCGTAAAAATTACACTCGGGAAAAATAGGGGTTGCGGTGCCAAGAGAATAAAAAATCAAATGTAAAGAAAAATTAGCCCAGAGGAAACAAGATTTTAATTCGGTGAATTTAAAAAAAAATTGAACTAAATATACACGAACGTCATAATTGAGTGCCGCAATTTTCCTAAGAGGATTGAAATGTTTCGCTCATGTAAAATCAACATTTTTATTTTTTATTTTTTATTTTTTAATTTAAAAAAAAAATTTTTTTTGTACTTAACCGATAATAAATTTCTCTTTTTTATTTTTTAAATTTTTTTTCCTCCATTGCTTCACTTGGTATGGATAAATTATCCTCATTTGCCTCATAAATTACAAGAACCAAAACTTTAATTCCGATATAATTCAGCTGTGCACGGGCCGCCCGTCGACCACGGTTGGGCGTCTCCTGGGACTCCACCCGTCACCCCGTCGACACGGCGCTCACGTGTCACCATAAATACAACAAATGCCCAGTCCCAAAAACCTAAATAAAACGTTCGAACCAACACTATGCTAATTATCAGCGATTAATCCATGTCTTCTTTACAACCCGAAAATTTTTTATTCTAAATTTTTTACGACCATAAGATAAAATTTCTTAATTTAAGGTGTGCCTTGAACCATCCCTTGCACAACTAGACCACAGGTCAGTTTGATGACTTGTCTTAATGAGAAAAAGCAATTAAAATTCAAAGCAAACGTCCCAAAAAAGAAAAAAAAATGATGAAATAAATGAATAAAAAATTTACTTGTTTTGATGAATGTTATCACAATCCAAAAACTGCACCTTAAAGGCTTAAATAAAGAAGGTTGGGGTGTCATTCGCAACATCTTAATTTCAAATTGGAAAACCGTCCAATACGAATTATTACAAACCTGAAATTTAATTATCAAATTTGCAACATTTTTGCATTTATCCTCATGATTTATTTTAATTTTATTCCCAATCATATTCCCACAACCATTAGAATTTGTAACAAATAACGAACACTAAACTTTTTATTATCCAAACTTTCTAATACCAGTTGAAGGCTGCAATAAACTGCTCGTTAGTAGGCCAACACTATAAAAATTCTTTTCCCACAACACCGAGTCGACTTCAAATACAATTGGTCAGAACCTCGCGTTTATATTTATCCGTCGAGAAGTCAAAACTAACTCGATTTACACTAAATATAACGTATTGATCGATCTCACGCATCTCGTTTTCAAATTATGCATCACAAACAACGCAAACAAAGTTAAATTTGCTCATACGTAAAGTAGAAAGAGTTAAGGGGGAGGAGGTAGCATTCAGTTTAGAAGGTGACCGGACTGGACGAGCAATTGCTGTAAATCTTCCACTCTTATGAGGAAGTAAAAGGGTGGCCCCATAGAAGCTTGAGGCAAAGCAAAAGGCTTTCGTTATACCAACTAACGCGTCTGTCTCGTAAATTAGCTGAGCAAGCTTAATGGAAATATGAATTTCAAATCACACACCGCCTCTAACTGCTAACTCCAATGCAAGAGAAAAAAAAGTTTTTGGTATGACACATTCTTTGACCAATGATAAACAGAGGAAATATATATGTCGGAAAATCCGTCCGTGACAGGATTACCGAATCAAATATGGACGACAATTTTTACAAATGACAAGCACGTTTTGTGCGCAACTAAAATACGATCACCGACACCATCCCCTTTTCAAATTTGATGTAAAATACAATCCGAATTTTTTTTCTTTCAATTTTGTTTCTTGTTCAACCCAGTCAGACAAGAACCGCAAGCAAAACAATATCAAATTAACCACAAATTACTTACATGCCGAATGGAAAGAAAAAATCCGAGTGCAATCACTTGAAATCAACACCCGCCAGATTAATCCTTAACAACCACTCCCTTTTTGAAACGTGGGCTACGCAACACCTTCATAAATCCGTCACGCGAACTCCGATCTATCGTGAACCACCCAATTCCCAAATTTACTTAGGTAAACAACCATCCGACACCCTTTTCTAGCTAAGTACTCTTTGTCGAGTTTCCTCCTTGCACTTATCTTCATTAGGTTGACATATTTTCGTTGGGCCAGGGTCAGTTCAGCAAACTCCAAAGATGAAAAGGGCGTTGCTGTGTGACCACCATCATCGGGTGTATTGAGTGCCCACTCTTGAGGACGAAGACACAAGTGGAATGCAAAGATAAACATCAGCCCCCATGCCAGTCAGTCTAATACGAGCGAGGCCATCTTCTCGTGCCCAGACCGCAGGAGTTGGCGATTTACGAGACTGGAGACGGCCACAACCGGTGGTCCGTCTCACTGGGGTCTCTTCGCCCTCACCCTCTCTGCGGGTCACCAAAATTAAGTGTGAAAGAAAGATACTCTTAGTGGCCTCAAAAGATGAATTTCACGCCATTTTTCGACATTCCAATTGCTTCTTTATTCTTGCGGACAAGACAAGTTCCACTAAATTTCGCCGGCCGAAAATGAGAGATGGGAAAATTTTACAGTGTTACGACCTTTCTAAATGGTTTATGTCAATTTTTCACGATCTTAAGAGGGGAATATATTCCAGCCATTCATTTTATCTAACAAATACTTAATTAAGAGTAGCACGATTTTACTCACCCCGAAAATTTACTCCGAAATTCATAAATAAAAGTTTTAAAAAAACGCCAAATTGACAACATTTTTTCCGGTTTTTACTGAGGATACATTTTCACTTTCTAACATCTCACGGATTTTGTTTTAAAAAAATTCACACTTCATTTTGAGAACATAATTTTAAATTTAAAAAAATCTCGCTTTCAGCTCTTACAAAAAGCAAAACACGCACATATTCATCACTTCCATCTCAACCAGGATAGACTTGAGACATCTTCGTGAGTAGTCAAAACAAAAAAATTCCCCCTCGAATAAAAATAATAAAAGAAAAAAGAAAAAGAAGGTTCACTGGAATCCAGTGCTAGTTATGGAAATCATAGAGTGATGGCAGATGGGCAACTTACAAGTTTTCCCCCTCCGCCTTTCTTTTACTTTAATTACAGTGCGTGTTAAGATGGCCACTCATCATGCAATCACGCAAGCACCGAGTTCAACCCCGGCCTCTGCCTGGCTCACCTGTCCATCACCGTAAAGCACAAAACCTGCTGCACACCAGTTGAATATGCGCTCTGCGAAATAAAGGGGCGGCATTTCATTTTCTCATAAAAGAAGACCAATCAAAATCGTGCCTGTTTCTTAATAAACAACAATAGACTCAAATTGTAGGCAAAAGCAGGCAAAATTTTAACTATGACGCATCAGAGAGATGGTAAAATATTCAAAAATTATAATTTTTAGCCTAGCCGCAGTCATTTAAAGTGTAAATGAGGACGTTTAAATACATTTTTAGTGCTTGTAAGATGACTTTCGGTACCGGGAAATATTAAATCAGCAAAACTAGCCATGAAATAGCTAATTTACGCACATTTAAGTCTTGATTTATACATTTTCACTTAATAACCACTAAAATTTATAAAATATATATGTTGCTAAATTCAACAAAGATCATTAAACCCCAGCTTCGTCCCAAAAATAAAACTAAACTCAAAAAAAAAATGGATCATTTCGGCAACCTAAAATTTAAGACTCATCACTTCGCCTTTACGCCCTTACACAGAAGTTGGTGCTGCCAACTAGTGGCAACCACCGTAACCATCCAGACCCACGTTCTCCCAATATTCACAAGATAAACTTAACAAAGTTCATCCCTTTTTTTCTCCGCAACGTGAGAGAAAATTGCGAAAAAGATTGTACCCATTAATTTAAGTCAACCACCAACTGCGTTTCTCTCGTCTCGTCCACCAGCTCCCTTCTTTTATCTTCTTTTAATTCCATTCTGGCCAAGTTAATTTTTATTCCTTTTACTATGTTCAACGACTATGCAAAAAAAAAAAAAAAAAAAAAAAAAAAAAAAAAAAAAAAAAAAAATGAAATGAAATGAAAAAATGTTTTAATTCTTTCACAAAAAATATGTTCTCCTTCGAGACTCATCTACAAACGATAAAAGCTTAGGGTCAACATTTTACTACCATCGGTGAATAAATAAACAAGAAAAAAGAGCTCAATATAATCCCTTCACCCTTTCACACCCCAAACCTAATTTCTTTACTTACATATTCATAAACAAATATTTGTATTACCATAAATAAAAATAAAAATAAATTTATCGTTAATGTTCTGGCACAGCATGAATAAAGATGTACACATAATTTTACTGTAAAATGTTTGTGGAAAATTAACTTCATTTTAATATTTTAGAATTTTTTTCTCTAATAATCGTTGATAAATAATTCAATATATTTAAATAACTCGAAAATTGCAATCAACTCGATCCCACCCATGTCCGAGTAAGATGCTGCCTTTCAATAATTTCATAAAAAATGACGTTTGTCCCGTATCCCCCAGCTAATTTTTAATCCTTTCTTCTTCTGTAATTGCGCATCAGATGTCATCATCTCACTTAACGTATAATTATTTTCTGATTCAGAAGCATAAAAAATTTAAATAACACACACAATAAAAAATAAAATAGAAAATAAAAATTACGCCATTAAACAACTCACGAAATCATTTGCAACAAACACAATACGCAATTAATTGCGTAAACCTTGAAAAGAATGCGGTAACTTTACAAAACTTACAAGTCCCCTTCAAATTTTAAAAAAAAAATTACTTTATAACTGAGTTACCTGCATTAATTACAATTTGTGCGTTATAAAATATAACAACGGAGAAAATAACTTGTATCATTCATTTACATGATTCCTTTTTTGTTACTGTTCTTTCTTTTTAAGCGAGTACTTATTTACACAAATCACTGTTATTAAGTCCTGATACCATCTGATTTCACGTGACAGTATGAATGTGATCCAACCAAACACTGAAATTACACGGGCTGGCCACATGCCAGGTCGGCTCAAGGTGGGTGTGATCAACTAATACACGATTAAAATCCCCTTCAGGTAATACAATATTAATACGTCGTTGCTTTGACAAGTGCTCATTGCATAATGTTCGCTACAATTTTTCAAATAAAAAAAAAATTGAAAAAGGGAGGTTGAAAAACACATTACAAGTTTCTTAAGGGTTAAAACTGTATTCACTCCATTTCCCACCCTACTAGTCCAAGCATGACCAATGCAAAGAGAATAGGGTGAAAAATGTCAGTCTGGTATTAGTCGTTTGTGCCAACTCATGTCGTTACCTGTCCCCACCTAAGCTGAGTCGTGTCAAGTGGCTACCATCATTCGAACGACGAGTCACAATAAGGAAGAAAGCTGGTTACATAGACCTATACATGAACGAGGTAGTGAAAACAGCAATTGCCACCGGAAAAAAACGTGCTCGTTGTAACTATGGAACAAACTTTGAAAATAAAGCGATTAAAAGGTAGTTTACCTTTACAAGCGCTTTACAGCTGTTTTGACGAGAAAAAACTAGAAAGTTGTATTAACGAATTTAAATCAGTCAGTTTTTAACAAGGAGTACATTCCTTTAGAAAGACCCGAGGTAGAAATAAAATTATAGGAAATTATGGTCTATTACAAGAACAAACTGGTCGAATGACCGAATTGCGAATCCAAATTACCCCGTCAATTAAAGCTGGTTTTTTCTTTTAATAAAAAATAAGAAAAAAATTGAAAAAGTTTAACAAGTGATCAATTGTTTTTCTTTTCGACTCGATTACTATTCAGCGCGAATATCCAATTAGCAGATTCAGGACTTTTTCTGCCTTTTCATCTTCTTTACCGCCTCCTCCCTTCCCTTTATCTTTGAGTATGATGAAAAAGGGTAAAGAAAAAGAAAGAAAACAAGTAAAGTTGGGGATAATTCGCTTTTCTTTCTTTTCTTTTTAAAAATTTCTTTCTCATACCACTTAATCCTTCTCACAGCTCTAACATGCCATTTGAAATTGAGAGTAGGATTTAATTCGCCAATTTAATCACTTTTTCTTTTATCCAACTTCCACATTTTTTTCTTAGATTTTTTTTAACCAGGAATTTAATTTCGTAATTTATTGCTAATTTGAAAAAAAAAAATAGAAATTCATTCCAAAAAAAAAATTCTTTAAGTGTCTTTCAAAAATTGAGATAAAAAATCACGTTACGATGTCTTAAAATCCACAAATGCAACGTCACGAGGTCAATTTTGCATGCAATGTGCATTGCATCACAAAAGTAGCAAACCATGTCCCACACACACAGACTCAAAATCCTTTTCTCCCTGGTCAATTTGAATGAAAACCCGATTGAATAATACAATACCGCTCCACACCAACGTTCACTGATGGAGATTTGGGTGTCAAACTATAGTGGGAAAAAATGAGGGTGGGGACATCCTTATTTGGCACTTGTTAATCCCAAAAACCACACCTGGCACTTAAAAGCCGTTGTTCCTTTCGCTCTTATGCTAATAGTCAAGTCTAGATATATTAATTATCACTTTCAAGTGGGCGCAAATTCTTGTTAATTTTTACAAATTTTTTTCACACTTAAAATTCACACTTCAGTTGAAAAAATTGTACAGAATTTTGCAGAATTGTGATAAATAATGGAAAAATTTAATGCAAATTTTTAAAAAAATGTAAGAAACTTTAGATGAATTTTAATTTTATCTCAACGTTTTAAAATTTTTTATATTGCTAATTTTTTCACATGTCTTCAAATGTACCTATATGGAATTGCCCAAAAATATTATCGAAATTTTAAATCGGAATTTATTAGGTCATATTTTTTATACTACTTATTTAATTCACTGTTATCATTAAGATTCCATTGCAGCATTAACTTGAACGCCTTTTCCTTTATCAACTAGGAAATTATAATCTTTTAACACCTTTCTAGGCCAAAAAATAATAATATATAATGAGACACTAACACTAGAAACCAGTCTGAATTATAATTTTCAATATTCAAACCAGCCTTTTATCTTCACTCTACTGTATATTCAAGTGTGAATTAATTATCTATCTTGCTCCATCTTATCAGATAATGGGATCTTTACACTGGCCGACTTAAGTTCAACATGCCAACCTGTAAAACTAACCAATATGCACGCAAATCTTTAAGGTGATGGGTTAGCAACAAAAGAAAGACGCATTAGGCTTTTAAAAAAAAAAAATTCTCATCCACAAAAAATGTATAAGAAATCCATTACATCGAACATCCCTTCAGCAATACATTTCTTTTAAAAAAAAAATTTTAAAAAAAAAAATTTAAAAAAAAAAACTTGTACATTCAATTTTCTTTTTTTTCCTCTCGCTTACATCTCATTCCAATCAAACATTAAATAATGGTGAAAAGAGTTGAAAAGAAAAAAATGGAAATTATAGAGAAATATTTGGAAATAAAATTATGGGTTTGCGTACACGATGTCATTCACGCATCTCGTGCCTTACCATCAAATTTGAGCAGCGAACTGTTTAGCCAGAAGGAATTATCCATCTCCAATTGCAGCTACCTTATTATAACAACCTTATTCTCGCTCAAATGTGAATTCTTTCCCTCTTTCAAACTGATTTTCAAACTTCCTCTCCCCCTTCTCATTTCTCTTCTTCATTAAATTAAAAGCCATTCCCCTAAATAAAATAAAAAAAGGAAAAAAAAAAGAATTCCCATGAGCGTGGTTAGAAACTGAACTTGAGTAAAGGAAAGTAGGGGAAAGAAAGATGGAAAGAATGAATTATCCAGGGAACTCCGAAAATAAACTCAAATAAGATGAACTTACACATGATGAAACATTTCTACAAAGATTCAACATCAAACACAAATAAAAGAAAAATTGTCCATTAAGTATTCCCAAAGAATGCAGCTATTTACATTTAACTTGTGCATTGTATGTAAATGGACCAAGAAAAAAGTATATTAAAAATGAATTTAACACATTCCAATACCCTTCTCATTTCTTTCTTCCTTTAGATCGAGTAAAGAATTTTCTTCGTTGCACCAAGCAGTATAAATGAGGGAATATTTCTTCTTATAGTTCGTATGCGAATTTTTATTTCACTTCTAACCGACCCTTTTCGCCCATCTAAACTCGAATCCATTTTTCTTGTACAAGTTTGTATACATTTCTAAGGGATTGGAAGCTGCCTCTTTTACACTCAAATAACTTCACAAATGGAAAAAGTCAGTGGCAGAGAGAAATTGAGAAATGAGATACGCCATTCAGAAGAATACTAAAGTTTACCACGGACACAATAGAAAATAATAATAATATTATTATATATAAATTTCAATAAAAATAAATAAAAAATAATAAAATATCAAATCTGTTGCAACTTGGATCAGAAAATACGAAAAAATAAAAAATAATAATTTCATAATTTAATTTATAAGAACCAAAGTTCTAGTGCCCTAAAAATTATATAATTTACTAAAAAAGTATTTAAGAAAAGTTTAATTTCAATTTATTCTTGAATTCGCAAAACTGATTTTCCTCCAAGAAACTTTTTTTTTATAAAATAATAAAATAATTCCTTCCTTACTAATTTATCTCTTTCCATACTACAAATTTTAATAATTCATCTTATTTTTTCATTAGAAAAATTTACATTCCAGGAAAAAAAATCAAAAAATATAAAATCCATCATATTCTCATTCTCCACCCACCAGACTGGCAACAAACAATTTTGATTTAAAAAAAAATGAAATTCGAGTTTTAAAGCATTTTCCCCCCGCCCACACAAGTTATATAATGACTTAGGAACCATGAACCCTTCTCAACAACCATCACTATGCGGCTGACATTGTATGTGTTAGGTCTTGGCTATTTATGAGGTGTCTGAAAAAATTAGGAGGCCTAGTCTGACTCGGAGTGCAACTTCCAATTAATAATTAAAGCTGCTTCCCAGGGGGCCTCGCCCCTCTCTGAAGGAAAAGCCATAAGGAAGCCTGTTAGATGATACTCACCATATTACGAGTCAATGGCCGTTACATATATTGGCTATTACGTAAGGAAAAAGATGAAAAAGGGTTAACCGCCTTAGCCATTCATTAAGCACCTACAGATATGACCTTTTCGAAAATAGATACAGCAATTATTCAGCCAACACGTAGACAAAACGTGTGATGATTACAAACTACAAAAAAATTGTTAAACCCTTTCGGCCCGACTAGTTTTTCTCTCTTTTTTTTCTACTTCTGTATAAAGCAAATTCGTGATGCATTTTTTTTATGTAACCACTTAAAAAGAGGGATTCGCCAAGTTAAAAGCAAAGTTGAAATTACTCTTCATGTTTTTCTTCCGCGTCTTGTTACTTTCATACGGTATATTTTATTATTTAAAAAAAAAACGATATGAAAAACAACTTATAGTTGCAACTCTGAGTTATGTGTGTAGGCAATAAATTAAAAATAAAATACAAATTGCGTTATATCATTGTTTTTTGCGTATAAAATGATTGAGTTATGTGAAACTCAGTATTTAATATTTACTCTCACAGCACAAATTGCATCAACCATCTCCATCAAACGATGGCAGCTTCATCTTAGTTTATTAAGGAAAAATTCCTTGCCAGTCATAAAGTACAAGAGGCAACTTGGGTGCAAAACCCAATAATTTCTAGACCACTGACTTCCAAAAAAAAAAATTAAGATAACCTTTTCCCAACATCCTTCACACCCATGACGAAATATTTCTAGTAAAAAATTTTATAAATTCTAAAATTAATATTAAAATCCAAAAAAACTTCAAACTTTTAACTCCTTAAAAATATTTTTATTCCATCACTTCATCACCTCAGACAAAAAAATCTCATCAAAAACAAGGAACGCCCAAGGCCACCCGACGAAAAAAAAAATCCACCCTCGCAATTAAAAGTCTCTCATGAAATTGACCTCCAACAACTGGAGCAATGACGCTCTTTTCCGAACAATTTCATGAAAATTGTCTGGATTCATGACCATGTGCGCGAGCGTGCGTCACTTCATTTATGAAAAATGCATTTGCCTCTCTGTTCTTCTTCCAGCACCCCACCACCACCTTCCACCATCGCCCGACTTCTATTATACGGCCGGGCGAGGGCAATTCGCGCGTATAGGAGTGTGAGAGGAGGAAAAATATAATGTGGTTACACAATTCGTATTCATGGCAAACGACAGCCAGAGCCAAATGCTCAATAAATTTGCACGTATAGCCCCATTCCATGTCATCCTCGTGTCGCTTTCGTGGTGCAGTGTTGAGAGCTCCTTCAATTAGTACAATGTAGCCCGAGTTGCACAAAAGATGTTGTAAATTCATTACGACGACATCTCATCAAAATCCTCTCTCTCACTCTCCCTTTCTACGACGCCCGCCTCTATTCTCCTTCCCATCATCATCATAGTTATCATCTCGCACTTCTCATAGATCGTCTCTTTCATCACTTCACTCTTATTCCCATGTGTTATGTGGTGACAAGTTGAGTTGACATCTTTTATCCAGGCCGAGACCTTTAATCTTGTTGCAGATAACAAGTGACAAACGTCAATCAAAATGATGAAAATATTTAACAACATCGTAAAAACCGAACAGCAGCCCCCTCATACCTTGATTTTCCTCATATTACTCGGCAACTAATTTAAAATTTTCTTACCTAAAAAAAAAAAAAGAAGAAAAAAAAAATTTAATTTTTTATAACTAAATAATAATAAACACGAAATATATTAAGAATATATATAAAAAAGTCCTTCAATCTAATCAAGTTTGTGTGTGCTATAAAATAACGTCTATGGCGCTCGGGAAAAAAGAAGTTTATCCAATTTTATAAATTATAAATAGCATTAAGAGATGGGAAAGGAGGAGGGCAATGTTGTTTGAGACAAGAGTACAATTCCCAGTTGTGGATGGTACAAATAAATCAGTCTAAGAACTCCCCTACTTCCCACTCATTCGGCATAACTCCATATCCCCATTTCTTCTTCGTCCAGCAAACTCCACAATAAACAGTTGCAAAGAACTGCACTGCGTCTTTACATTTTCCCGCCTTTTCCCCCACTCTGCATCTAAATTCCCTTCATATAACAATTTTTATAGTCTCGAAAACTTCCTACCTACTTTCATATGCAGATTGACTTGTAGGTTTATAACGGCTCAAATGCAGATTGCCACAGATGTTCCTATCACGTATATAGACAAGGGGCAAGCAACGCAAGAATAAGTCTTGAAGGAGGCGATGGGGGTAAGAGCTGAAATAGGAAAACACGCAATACCCAGAAAAAAAATCCATTTCATCGTATGCATCGCCTCCCATCTGGCCAATATCCATTTCATTTTCAAATTTGTGGTCACTTTATCCAGTCCATAAAACAAAAATACATCCGTACTGAGGGAAACTGTTTCACTTTAATTACGAAACGGGAAAAATCAATCAGCAAAAGTTTCCCCACACAACTCCGATCGAGTTTACTGCCACATCCCCATAGCCATGCATCTTTATGTAAAATAAGCTCTAACATAAAAATGCATAGGCAACAATATAAACGCTGTCCCCTCCGATTTATCGAAAAATGAAGGAGATGGGACATGAGGAGGGGGGAATTTATGGACGACATTTCAGTGGCTAGCCTAGCCCACATAATACAATCATGCTAAATGTGTATGCATTTATTCCATCAACCTTTGTTTTCGCCCACAGCCACTCGGCAATGTTCGTTGCCATCTTTATTTCTTTCCTGCTGCAAAACATTGCTGGCAAAAAGGGCCATTCGCAAAGATTCTCATGCAAATCAGCGTGGACCCCCGCAACACTACTCGACTATCCTCAACTCCTTAACCCCTATCATAAATCCAATCATTTCACTAAAACAAAACCGATTAAAACCCGAAATCTTTGCATCAAACACCCGAGGAACAAGAACTAGAAAAATAAATAAATAAAACAAGAAAAATATCGCAAACTTTTTAATATTCTTGTGACATGTCACTGTTTTTACACAGTATTCGAAGCAATAAAAACATGCAAACGACCACTGCCTCAATATTCGCAAAACCCCCACAGCCCAAGCGCCTCCTGCAGAGTGATACTGTCATTGCCAACCGTCGGCTGAGCCAGCGATGCGAGTTCGCTGGGAGGTCTTGGATGGGGGCCATCAATGCAGATGGGCCGGGCATTGATAGAGGGATGGATGAGGATGCGGCTCAGGACCCCACATCGCCATCAAAACGCATTCCCTAGGGGAGACTTATAAAAGGCAAGCAAGAGAGATCAGGGGCGTTGAGGGACAACTAGATCCCTTACCTGTAATGGCCGGATTCCAAGACACTACATTTCATCCGCAACCCACCCGCACGGCTCTAATGCCCTTTTATACTTGTCGGATTGTGTAGGTGGACACTTGGCCTTTCGACACTGCCCAGTAAGGAGCGGAAATAGTCGACATTCAAAAAATACCCTACAGTTCCTCTTTTGAAAAAAAAAATTATTTACAACCTCAGAGGACCCGGTAAACCACGAAACTTGATTCAACATTATTTTACACAATGCAAAATAAACGTTGAAAAAACATTTCATTTAAAAAAAACATTATTTCAACATTTAATGTTAAATTAACATTTATATTGCATTGATCTAACGTTATAAAAAAATGTTAAATAAATATTGTCAATAAAACAATAAAACAACATCTAGAAGAAGGTTATGGACTTAAAATAGATTCAACATTAAGTCAACATTGAATCAACATTAAATGTTGAAACAATATTTCATTAAATGACATTTTTAATTATTAACTCAACATATTTATGTTGTAAAATTACCATTTGATCAACATTGAAATAACATTAGCCGGTTTGCCGGGGAGTTAAAAGAAATAATGTTCAAAATAAACAACCCTTTTTGACCCTGAAATAAATTTCGAAAAAAAAATTGAATTAAATAAATAAAATTAAGTCTGTTTTAGTGCGTAATGAACATAAAAACGATATTTTTACATTACTTCCCCATTCGTGAGGCCAGGAAATTCTTTGAAAATAGAGAAGAGCATAAATTACGTGGAATTAGACAAAAATTTCTGACACCGAGCTCATTCGGTGTAATTATCATTTCTAGTGTACAGACTCGTTCACAGAGAATGAGAGAGAGGCCAAGGCAAACTAGTCTTAATCGAATATGTATTAACTGCAGGGGGTAGCAGCAGCACCAATTCCAGTCAGAAAAAATGTGGAAATTATTAAAAACAGGGAAAAAATGAACCTTAAATTTCTACTCGAATATTTTTTTATTTTTTATTTACCGGTATTTATTTTTTTCAACGAAAAGTGTTTTCAAATAAATTACTCCGGCACGTTTAAAAAGGAGTAGAGACAAAATTTATTTTGCACTTGTTATCAACTACGGTATTTCTATTTCTCACGCATTTCTCATGAAATTAAATCAACTTTTTTGTCGCCTTAAAAACGTAATGAACTGGCAAATATTATTTGTGTACAAACATAATAATTTTTTCCAATTTGTTTTATTGCCAAAAAATTGCATTTTAAAATCATTTCAAGAGCAGATGGGAGTGTATCACGACTTATTTTTTTCAACTGTAGTTATTAATCTATAACGTTAACAAGATTGAGATTTTTTTAAAAATAAATTTTAAAAATTTGAGTTACGAGTTCAGTGTTAACTTTTTTTTGGAAATAAGTTAGACAGAATATTTATTAACCGGCATGACTTACGCCGTAAAAAATTGCATTCTTTTAAACACGGAAAATTTAATTAGGCAAAAAATTCGCCTAATTTCGTAAATTTATGGAAAAAAATTAATTTTTAAATTTATCATCGATCATTAATCAAAATATTGAAACTAAAATTTCTATTGATTTTTCACACGCTTTTTCACGCGAAATTTAAAAAAAAGTAAACCATGCAAACAAGAATGTAAATTCCGTTTGTGCTTCATCAGGATCTAATCAAATGAAAGAAATATGCTGTCCACACACCTCGGAGCGAGAAAAAACGAAGGGAGTGCAAAAAAACTGCTAAGTGAAGCGGAAAAATTTACCCCCTAAAAAATACTAGAATCAATGGAAGAGAAAAAGAAATCGCCCACGCGCTCAACTTATACCAGATGGTATACATTACTCATTAGTATGCGACTCGAGTAGCCATAACTGGACGACCAGTGGCGCCGTGCCGTGACGTCAATCAGTTGCTCTTTTACCACTTCACCCCTTTTCGCCCCTACGAAATTCTCCATTCACCCCTTCGCAGGCTACAAAAAGGGAGAGAAAAAAGAAAAAAAAAGGAATTCTCCACGTTGTTTTGTCCATATATTATTCAATATGTAAAATTCATGGATGTAAATAACCCTCCAGCTACCACAGATGCAGAAACGCTGCAAACTTAAACTTTACTCGTGCGTTATCAACCTGTAGAAAAAAACCAAAAAAGAAAAGAAAAAAAGCCAAAATTAACTTTATCCAATTTGATTTGGTATTCAAAACGCTCAAGTCCATTTGCACAACTGGTGATGTCTGGGCACATGCTTAAAGGCAATAAAAACAAAGATCCCCGGCCCAAAAAGGCATATTTCCGTTCTTTTCGAACGGCAAATTAGGCTTAACTTAACTTTGAAATCCCATTGGGCCACTACTCCTCTGACTTTCAATTCCCTTTCAATTGCGCACACACTCACATACATTACAAAAAGGGAGAGCGATAGAAGATGGGGTTACATTAGATAGGCTTAACCCCTTAAAATACGTGCGTGCTACCAAATCACAAAGCTGACACCTTCATCATCTATGGGAACGCCAAGGAACAGCGAGTTACAATGGCAAGTCAAATGCGTGCTAATCTGTGGGGTCTTTGCCGGACGGTGTCGCAACGACGAGAGAGCGAGGGGGAGAGGAGAAATCGGGAGACACGCCGTCTGTTGGTCGAGATTGGGAGCACCACTTCCTGTCTCGCCATTGATCGTACTTCCCCATCACCCCCTCTTTGCTTTTTCCACCCCCTCTCGCTCTCTCTTTATATAAATTTATTATCATTATATTTATACACACACGCAAGCGATTTTTCACCACACCTCGCGTTAGGCCTATTTCCTTATTTCGCTACAAAAAAGCAACACAAAAAAACGCAACAAAAGTAAATCATTTAAAAGTGATCGTAAGATGACAGTCACAATCACCTTGAAGTCGACTTTTTACTAAAAACCTGCTCACGTTCCCATCATCCTCCATCCCCCGAGGCAATGACTCAGCTGCCCGTGGTATTTTTCACGCATGTCGTGGTTTCGAAGTCGAACGTGAAAGAAAGAAAGCGTTAAAAAAGCGAAGCAAGTCTCTGTGACGTGAGCACCTTCTTAGCATTCTATCCCGGGCCGAGTATGAGTGGTCATTTTAGAACCTCCATCTCGGTCCACCCAGAGCTAAAGACAAAGGTGAATGGACGCGCACCCGCACGCTGTCATTTACCATCACTCCGACCATCAATTTTAGACCACAAAAGGCGGTGAAGGAGAAACCACCGGCTCGAGGAAATAAAAAATTAAATCCGGAACAGCGCATGCGTGACAAAGACGCGTAGCAGATTAAAGAAGCAATTCGAAAAAAATTAACCCTTTGTATCCACCTCAGAGCACATCTATCATCGTGGTCTTTTCAATTTATTGCCAAACTCGCGATGCTCTTACGTCACCATGGCAACCGGACGAGGAGAACTATTTTAGTCATGGGTAAAAGGCAAACCAATTGGGCTTAGGGCCACTTATCCAACTGAGTTTTCCTCTTATGTGCCGTATGGCCCTTTCTTCTTTTTCTCTCTCACGAACCCTATCCCTCCGAGCCCACCGATGGCGTGCGTGACTTCCCTCCAAATGGGGGTGTGAGCAGGGGATAAAACGCGACTCTCAATTGTCCCTCAACCCTTTCTTCTGCACTACCAAGATTTGGATTCCAATTTCAAACTGCTCCACTTTTTTCTCCTTTTTTTACTCACGTTTCTCCTTTATTTTCTTCAATTAACTTTAAGACTGCCAGAATGTGGGAAAGAAACCAAAGCGTTGTGGATGCGAGCGTCGGTGGAGAAAGAGCACTTGTAGGAGTACACTCGTTCGCTATTATAATCAGCCTAAGTGGGAAACTAGTGCCACTTTGGATGCGTCCAACCAATTAGCAAGTCCAATGAAATTTGTCGCGCGTGCATCCATTTAATTCCCCTTTTGCGCACTGCCTTTTCTGCTCCCTATGTCCTTAGCGGCAATCAGATCCAATTAAGCAAATCGCAAAAGGTGCAAAACGAAAACACAGTCAAATTGATACAAGCGCGACATGGCTCGGGTTAATGGGTGAATCAGTGCAAATGGCGCAATCTCGCGCCATTTAAGTACGTATGTAATTCGCAACATATTAAGCGCACTCGTTTTATTTAATCTTTATATATTTCTGTTTAACCCTCGAATCATATTTTACTTTTTATTTATAAAAAAAAAAAAATTAAATCGCATTAAAATTCCTCACTTAATCAAATTGATTCACTGCCCTCTTTTCCACAAATTAATTATCAAATACCAATCATCACTGCTCTAACAGCTCACGCACTGGTCACTCATTTCAAGTTGAGAACGAGAAGGAGGATCGCATCAAAATGAGGAATATTAAGCTTCGGGATGAGGGGTGGCTGCCAGTGGGTGAGAAGTCCCTATATATTAGGCCCTGGCGCCGCGATGACCGCTACTCATGTTCATAAATCATTGTCACGTTTTATAATTAAGAAATGCCAGCCTTAATGACTTGATGGAAAATGGAAAACAATAGGCCTTCCGTCTGACTTATCAAACACGTGTCAACAACATCATCATCGCAGACAACACAAAAATATTTCTCATTTAATCAACTCACTTAACAAGTGCTAATCAACTAATTTACCTCGTACAACAACAAATTCGATTTATTTTATAACAAAATTTTTTTTAAAAAAAAAATCCGCGATACAATGAACCAAAACTTGAACACCATAAAATTTTTTTATATTTTTTTATCTACTCCGTTCCCCCGCCCATCAAACTTCTACTTACACCCGCCCATCCATCTCACCTTTTCCCTTCACCGACACTTTTTTACACCGTTTTATCCATGCATAGGTAAGATAATTACACATCAAGAGCGGGATTTATAAGATTCATTCCCCCCTCCCTCACTCCTTCGTTTCTGCACTGAGGGCATATTCAATTCGATCACAGACCTGGTATTATAAAACCGCTTTCTGACCATCTTATACCTTATGAACCATACAAGTGAAATTTATAGGTACTACAGGTGACTACACTGTCCATTACATGCTAATCACATGATGAACCCCTAAAGGGATGCTTAATTTTTTATATATCCAAAACACACTAAAAAAAAATATAAAAAACACAAGACAAGAAAATATAAATAAATAAATAAGGGTTTTAAATTTTGGAATTTACAACGCTCTTATTGCCAGATGTGATAAATATTTATGTTTTTGGAACTTTCAATTGGCAAGCCATTAAATTCCCACACATGTCAAGTATGAATTCATCCGTATTCTGATCATTAAGTAATTATACATAATTATATTTGCAAAATGATAATTTAGCTATTTTTTTCCGTTTCAAGTTCATTCAATAAATTAAATTTCCAAAATTAGAAAGCAAAAAAAATTTTTTGCGGTTTAATTAACAACTTTTTTTATTTATTTATTCATTTTGGAAGTATTTACCGGTCCTCCAACCCAAGATAATTATCACTAAAAACGTCACCGAGTGGGATCCGGCCTGTATAATTTCTTAAGCATCTGCTGTCCATCGAGTCGAGAGGGCGCGGCGTGCAAGTGGCAGCCATATTTCTTTAACATAATGAATATTTAAGCCTCACTTGTCACACAATGGTAATCCGGTGGATTTGTACAATTTACTAACGCGGACTCGGTGGCTCAGCAAGGGGCATCATGGTCTCCCGTACTCCTGCATAAATAATCTACCCATAAGTGAAGTCCGAAACAGGCAACAACAGACACTTCCCATAATTCCCTTTTACATGCCTTTAAATTTATAGTTCAATCAGTGCTCATGCATAAAAGAGATGGGTCATTGAAAATAATGTTGGGTCATTTTATGGTGCATTCATAAACAGGTTTAAATTGAAAACGTCTCACAAATGTCTTGAAAACAATTTAAAAGAAATTTTGAAAAAAAAAATTTAAAAATTTTTTAAAAAATTTTAAAAAATTTAAAAAATGCAACAAAAAGTGGAAGTGTTATAAAAATATTTTGCAACTTTGGTAATTTATTGAGGTTTATGACCTGCAGGAATACGGTTTTCAACTCAAATTTCAAATAAGCAGAAAGGATATTCCTCATTTTCCTCTGCAAGATGATCCTCACAAATGAACTAACTTCCTGGTTCGTGCTACAGAAAAAAGTGAGAAACAAGTCCATAACTTAAAAGCTTAGAAAACTGTGGCTCCGTTAAAACCAGTTTGTAACCCTCTTACTTTACCACAAACTGCCTTCCGACCAAAGAAAATGGTACGAAAATGAGAAGGAAAAAAATTAAACTGTCATCTGTGCACCTTACATTGAAAAAATTTTAATTGAGAAATCCGGATTAAAATTCCTCGCGCCACATTAACCCTTTCATTACACATAACAACTACAATTACCCGTAAATCCAATCGCATTTGAAATTATTATTTTTTCCTTACAAATGTAAAAAATAAAGAAAATTGTTTTTTTTTATTTGATTTTTTCTCCACCTCGTTACTACATAGCTAAAGGCCGGGGCTGAGTCGGGCTAATTGGGCAAAATCTCTTCATCTACATAACCCAAAACACATTAAACTTAATCTTTTTCTTCAAACTCATGAATATTTTTCATTTTTATAGCTGCGATAATTTGTGGCCACCCTTTTTGGTTTAAATGAAAAACTGAAATGACAAACCAAGAAAACAACACCATAAAAAAATTACTTCGTTTGCGGTAAATTAATAACATTTAAAAGTACAATTACGAAAAAACATGAATTTTAATACCGAAAAACGCAAGCAAGCAACAAAATATCAAAATTACCTAATAACTTATCAGAAAAAAAAAATTTTCAAGTAATGAAAAATCGCCCTCCCTTGGTCAGGGCCAAAACGCAAACACTCTCCTAATGACCAATTGATGCGAAGACGATAAGCATAAAGGGAAAGAAAATTACCTGGAAACTTCTTATCAAGCCTTTCAAACCTTTATTTAAATCCCTCGTGCTGATTCAATTTACACGGTATCGCGAAAAGCTTGAAATTGAAATTCGGAATTCGCATCAATAAAAATGCAGTTGATAGAAGAAGCGCCATGACACTTTGACAAGTTGTCTGTAGTAAGGGCAACGATCAATCATTCGCCATTCCTTCTATCAGATAGCTCAAATGGAAGGGGAGGAGAAAGTCACAGACCCACAAGGTCAGCTGCTTGCCTGGTGCAGGTCATTCCTTCCTCCAGCCAGTGGACAAGAAGCCATCTCCTACCTCCTCACCACCTTCTTTAGTCGTTTTAATCCTCTCGCGATGCTAGTTTTTATAACCGTTCAGCATACTTGGACATCCCAACTACAAATTCCCTTTCTTCCAATTTTTTTTTTATATTCGACTTTTAAACTAACATTACCGTAGTAAAAGTCACTGCAAACATCCATTTACCCGCATAAAAATTTTAATTATTTTTAAGTTTATATTTAAGGAGCTGGAAAAGCCAATAAAATAACCATTAATATGCAATTACAAATAAGTTATAATAATTTTTATAGGGCTAAGTAATCAGGGGTCTACCAATAAAGGAAAATTTAAAAAAAAGTTTTTATTGCTTACTAATATAAGTTAATGTACCAATTGCAATTACACTGCAGGAAAATCAGATTTTTTAAAAATTTAGGGTAATTAAATTTATTGTAAGTGTCTGATAAACTTTATATTTAAGATTGTAAAAGAACACTTAACAAAATTTACAGGAAATCGTTCGTTTAAAACCATAAATGTAATGTCCATTTGCTTTTCACAACAAGTTTAACGATTATAAATTTTTGTAAATCCGATTTTTCCTTTAGTGTTTAACAGTTGCAATGAAACCACCCAAAAAAAAAAATTCAAAATGAATTCCTCTCATTTTTCCAGGGAAATTTAACTACTTACATTGAATTGCTAAAAATTACACTTCGGTTGCACATCCCGAAATCACATGAACACGGCAACAAATTTTGCAATTTGTAAAACAACAGATAAATCAAAACAAATTTGCGTAATGAACTCATTTCCATCGAAGCGTAGATACGTCAAGCAATAGTCCATAACATTCCTGACCCATCGGCCACCACAAGGGGTCCACGGACGTGCATCAGCATCCTTGGTTGCTTAACCCCTGCGGGCCTATTTCATCTTTTTGATTTATGCCGTACACTCTCATAAATTGGGGTTGCTACAGGAGGGCTTCACTTGTATTCTTTTTTTACTTGCATGTTTCCCCTCTCCCTACATGAACAGGCTGAATTATGGGACACTTGTCCATATATGCGGCTACCTATCCGCCACCCTGATACCTCTTTCTTACCACATAAATGAGGACAAGTCGCAAGCACAGCCTTATATCATTTCGCCCAATAATTTCCAACTTGTCATGACTTTGAATTTTCCCAGATGAATTCAAATTCGCCAAAACTTCATTTTCGCAATTCAAAACTGCCAAAATTTTTAAACATTTTTATTTTATGGATGCAACTTATTTACGACCGGGCATAAATTATTTAAAAGTCTAATTTCACTTCCCCGAGTCAATTTTTATAGTTTTTTTTCAAACTTCATTTTTTTAAATTTTATTTTTTATAAATTTTTGAATTGTATTAAGAATGTATGTGATGTGTGGTCAAGAGTCTCACCGAGACTTTAAAATCGAAAATAAATTTTATAAAAACTCAAAAATCAATAAATTGAAGATTTTATAATTTTTTCTTCACAATTTCTCACTCGATGTGATAAAAAAGTAATATTTTAAATGCAAATTGGCTTTTCCTTTAAAAGAAAAGCAATTACTAAAGACCTTTATTTTCATTCCCAAAATTAATTAATAAACCACTTGTCAAGCCACCCACCTTTCAAAAAAATTCAAACAATAAAAAATTAAAAAAAGAAAATTACAAATCAACAAAGGTCAGACAACAGTCGGTTCCTCTAATCATGATCAGGTCAGAGATCGTACAGGTGCATTTGTGTTTTCACTAAACATTGCAACATAACTAATTTATTTCCCTTAAACCAAACCCAAAGGAAAAAAAACTGATTCATCAAACCAAAATATAACTTATTACTCGGTGAATATTCGGCCTTAAGGCCAACGGCCATCAGGCCCAGTGCAGCCTAATATGGAAATTACCCATCATTATTCTGCTTGATTACAGACCATCTAATAAGTGAGCGAGCAAATCTACCACACTAAAATCCTCACACTTATGTATAGGGAAAGAGAAAGAGTCCATTTTCACACACTCAGTGAGAAAGTAACAACAACAACAGTCAAAGGTGATGGAAAATGAAATTTACAAAAATTTACAATAATTAAATTAGCTGCAAAGAATAAATGAACGCTTTCAGATAAATTTTGTGAAGTATTTTTTTATAAGCTCAAGCGAAATATATATTACATGTTTACATTAAATTTAATTTTTGTAAATGTTTTTTTCTTCTAATGCGGTCCATTTAATCAGAGAGATCTGACAGATTATTTTTTTCAAGCAGAGGAATTTTTGACACTCTGAGAACTGTTTGCTTCCTATCGTGGACTCGGCAGCGATTCTCACACTGATCAACAAACATTTTTTTTCAATTACGCATTGAAAAACAATAGTACTTTTGTTATTTTTATTGTTTTAATTCGGGCAAATCATGACATATTTCTAAAAACAAAGGAGACCATTTTATTCTTTCAACCCAAATTTGTGCTCCCCGAACTTATTTTCTGACCGGAGGTCATTTACCAAATAGCCCCATGCTAAACAGATTGGGGCAAGAGGCCAATCTAACCATGTGATTAAAAATCTATCAAGAACAACACCTGGCTGCTTTAAATCTAATCAATACCGATAGATTATCTCACTTCTTCCCATACGCTACAATTTTTTTCCTCAAAATTTAATGATAACGTAATTATTCAGTAACTATAGGCAATGGAATTTTTGATGCAATCTAAACGACCCACTCCTTCATAACCCTTTATAACCCAGGTGCAGACATAATAAAATATTCCTAATCTCCTTAAAAACCCTTTAAGCCCTCAACTGGTTGGATCAGATTGATCCAAAGTGGGTCCACCTTCTTATCTCAACCCCATCGCCACTCAGTTACACTGACTATCTGTCGTCTAGTCGCTCGCCTACTTCATATCAGTGGGCCAAACGGTTGAGAGGGTAAATGCAGACGAGTTACACAGTAGGGAGGGGGGGAAATGAGGATGAGGAGGGTTAATATTGATGTATAGGCCCGCTTTCAAGAGTGGAACAAGCGTCGACAAAGAGCCAGTGACCACAGCAACACAAACCAGTGGTCAGTGAATAAACTAGCCGCGACTCGCATACCCACCGGGGCTTTGGCACCAAAGGAGTGTTCATGGAAAGGCGAAGAAGAAGGGAGTCGGGTGAAATATGAGCGGCCATTGGTTCCGTGGCCACGGAGTTTCACAATAGCTGTGTGGCCAAACATAAGGCGTTGTGTGGGACAACACTGGACACAACATCCCAACCCCTTCCCTATCCCCTAGACCCTTTATAGTAGGATGGTCAGTCAGTATGACCAAGCCCCTTGACCGTATTGTGATTCTTTTTTCTCTTTCCCTCTCAATCTTTTATTTATTTTATTTATTTACATTTTTTTTATCCAAAAGCAAAGATGGAGGTGAGGAATGGGGGAATGTGAAGAAGTCCGGTTGGAGGGGTGGGGGAGGTGTTTTAATTTCAAAAATTTTCACATACACCTCTTAATAATCGGCGTGGAATATCCCGCCCTGTTCATGGGTCAGGCAGGTGTGAAACGGTGGAGTGACCACTCACAACACGCCGCCAGAACACAGTAGGGGGGAGGCAGTGTGTCCTATTCACGACTGATGGTGTTGTGTGATGGGAGAGAGGTTCCTATGCACTCGACTACAACAGCTCTATCAGCTGCTCCTTCATGCAAGGAAATATTCCTCAAAAAATCTCCATATTCAAATATTTCACGCAAATTTACATAAAATCCAAAAAAAAATTTTTTTTTAAATAATTACGACCGTTCACCTCGTGGAGTAAATCTAAATTAAAGGTCAACTCAGTCGTAACCTCATGTTTTCTTCCACCCACCACACGTCGTCTTTTTCTTCAAAACCACGCGCCAAGGGGTCCGCAAACCTCAGCGCTGGGCAAAGATGAGGCAGGTTAAGGCGCTGTTACCCAAAGATATCCCGCTGACCAACAGAATGGATATTCCACAGGAAACGACCACCTTCAACAACACAAATACCTCGGAGGGAAAGCGAGGCAAACAAACGAGTAAAAACATTTCGCTCAATCAAGCCCTTACATTACGTAAATAGAAATTGCAACTGTGAAAAACACCTCCAAATCGTAAACAGACGCGGGAAAAAAAATATACAAAAAACCAATCCAATTCTAAACCTCACTTCACACGCAATCTTGATTAACTTTGACACTACTACGCCCCATTAAAAAAAATTCAATCAACAAATTTTAAAACTGCCTCGCATTTCAACGTGCATTAAATTTTTTCAGCTTGGAATTTGAAAAACTTCTTTTTTCACTAAGCAAAACCACCAACCCTGAAGTAAAATACAAAAATCAAAGACCGATTATAAACGAGTAAAAATGATAAAAGAATTCAGCATTTTTTTTTCTTTCTCTCCGCCCAGTACCATTCCCATCTTCTAAATTAGGCCTAATTATCATTTGAGAATGGGCATTACATATGATCACTAAGTATAGACTAGCCCCAGCCCATTTTTCGTCCTCTTTTAGGGCACTGAATGAGCTCTTCTTACAACTTGTTGCAAAATACAGGTCTTTCTTCATTTTACGCCATTTTCAGCCCTTTGTTTAATGTAAACTGATATAACAATTACATTCACACGTACTTCCAACCATTCTCTTCGTAAACACAGTAACAAAAAATGAAAAAATCATGAATTCTCACACTCTTTACACCTTGGCTGTATTAGAGGATGAAAAAAAAACCATAAAAGAAACTATAAAACAACTTTTTATTTCATAATTCTCTACTTTTGATAAACAAAATTCCTCATTTGGCACCTCTTAAAAAGTGAGATAAAAAGCTGTAAAACTGATGGGGTAAAGAGCCTCCTAAATAAAGAATTCAACAAGAATTTTTTTAAATGGTATCAAGCGCCATTAATACATTCATCTTGCGAAAAGGCAGACAAATGAAAGGAACGTTCACCATCTAATAATTCAAAACATATTTCTAATTACCACCTTGCTCTTGTGAATAGGGAAGTCTAATCAGTCATCTTTCAGGTGTTTCATAGGTCAAAACATGGCCCACAGGCGATTGCCTGACTGCCAGTGCAGCTACATACCAGTAGCTTACAAGTAAAAAAGGGGCAAATGCAACTGTTGTTCACTTTTATCATCTTTAGGTCTATTTGAACAGACTAGAATGACACTGTCAACAACACGAGAGAAAGAAAGAGACAAATGTCTCCTCCCTGTTGACTGGGTGGTGCAGGGCTCATTCATTCAACCGCCCTCTGTATTTGCTCTACCAAGGGTGAGTGAGGACGTTGTTCAGCTCCTTGAGGGGCCAAAGGGGAGTTAAATACACAGTGATGTAGGCAGACACTCGAGAAATTTATTTTTTTTCTTTTAAAGTAATTTTTATTTTTATTTTTATTAAATGATGATTGTTAAGTTGATCTTCTAAGGGACCATTTCACCAACATCACCAGCGCCAACCTCAGATTACACTATACAATAATAAAGTGTTTGCAGAAAACAAAACATGTCTTATAACGTATAAATTTCATGTTAATTATAAATCTGACTTATATTTAACATGGAATTTGTAAGTTATAAGACATAAGTTTTATTCTCCACAAACTCTCTAATGTAGGATATACTACGATTCAATTAGCCTTAACATACAAATACTTAAAGCGAGCCAAATTATGCAAATTTCACTATTGAACTTAGTTAAAACAGTGAATAAACTTTGCTTAGGTTACTTTGGTTATTGGGTAAACAGATCGTAAACAATGAAATCAGGAGCTTCCTAGAATAGTAATATTGCGGTACCGACTAAAACCAAACTCTTTTTCCGAATTTAATAGCTGCAATGTCACTTTGATATTTAACTTCAACTTTTTTTTTAAAATAGAATTTTAATTATCTTATTAATAAATTAATAAATTATTAATAAATTACAGCCACGAAAAATAACCAGGTGTAAGTTGTCCCACTCTCATTGCAATGCCATTTAGCTCCTTTTCTTTAAATAGATTTTTAATTATTTCTCAAGTATTTTTTGCTGTGTAAAAATTGAAATGCCAAATGTCTTCGAGACTTATGGAACTTCACCTAAAGATTTGCTCAAATGTCCAACATACCTTTAACACCCCCAAGGCCATCCAGCTGCCTCTGATGTGCAGAAGTGTGCCAATGGACTGGACCTTTGCCAGGTTGAGACCATTTTCGAATACAGGGGACAAAATAAATACAACCAAATAACTAAATTTCAGTATACAGATTAAAAGTATTTCTCGAGCCAACCAAAAAAAAAGAAAAAAAAATCAGCTAAACCAGAATAAAAAAGTTGAATTGCAAAACACTAAAAGCTGCCACCCTACAACCCTTTGGGCACTACTTGGAAAATCCATTTAAAGCTCGACTCTTTTATTGTCTTTAAATCACATTGATTTTACAACAGCTTCGACTGTTATCCGATATTATAAACCCTTCAATAGGTGTAAAACCCAACCAAAATAAACCCACGTGACTTGCAAGCCAAAGCACAATAACTGATGACGTCCACTTGGCCTGGCCTGCAGAAAAGTAACATCCTATGCTCGTGGCAGTTGATTTTACGAGTTTATCTCCCTGTCGTCAGCAATAAATAACACTCGTTGTTTTTGTGTTAAGAGAACTTCATCTGGTAGTGTGGAGACCTCCATTTTGCAAGTCACAAAAGCCCATTCAAAGATTTAATTAAAAAATAATAAGAATAATAAATCAAGACAAACACTATACAACATCTTAATTAAAAATCCTTATACAGCTAAATTCGCCCTTCGTCATAGTGCAGCTCATAAACTGTGGCCAGGATCATGGCAAACATATTACGGCCTCGTAAAGCCAATTTAGTGCGACTGACCAAATCGACGGACATGAGAGACATCCCCTCAATCAATAACAATAAAATTAAGACCGACGCCTTCAACACACAAATTTAATAAACGAACCGACAAAAAAGTAATAAATCGCAAAAATTTCTTTCAAAATTTTACGTAATTTTTTTAAAATGCAGACCCAATGACCTCAACGAGAAAAGGAAAAAGAAGGGCACATTCCATTCTGCATCACTTCCTCCGCTTGTTTAGGTAAAGGCGCAAGAGTCAAAATGGCGACTGTTATAATTCAAATGGGACGTCCCACCGATGTGCATCTGCTCGTGATTATGTCATTGATTCAAAAAGGGAAAATGTGATGGCAATTCACAGTATGAGAAGTGAAGGCCGACAAGCCATGACGTCATTGACAATGCCATTATTTATTTTCGCGAGTAAACCGCAAGAAACGCTCGAACTTTGTGTTTCAGAAAGAAAAAAATTATTCTGGGCATTAATTTTTTGCAGAAAAAACGGGTAAAGATAAGTAAATAGAAACCTAGTCCATTTATTTTGTTTACATCAATACGAAAAACCAGTTCAACAACTTTTTACTTTCAACATTTTGCAGTAACAGGTAAATTAAATTACTACCTCAAAAACTGCAGGTGTGCCCAGGTGCTAATCCACTTCAAATCTCCTCACTAGACTAACTTTTTCTTTTTTACCGTAACAAAAAATAAATAACTCTCAGCCCTCCATTAACTAAAAAAATGTTTTATGTCCTTCAAGGTCACTGCTGTAAAAGACGATATAAAAAAAATTTTTTTTTCCAAAAAAAAGTTTTTAAAAATGATCGTTTTAACCCAATTTCTTTTTTTTTAAATTCCTCAACAAAAAAAAAAATTGTCAACTTCCACAACTCCCTAAACCTACCGTAATGAAGAAACAGCTTCGTTTACGAAAGCAGAATCATCTTGGGACAGCAAATCTTGCACTTTCCTGCAAAACCGTATCAAGGTCGAACTGAATGTCCCATCAAAATGTATAAAAAAAAGAAAAGGAAACTTGTTAGAAGAAATTACCCAACCCACAAAATTAACAAGGAAGGCGAGAAAGCGAGAGAGCACCAAAGAAGGAGCACTCACCGCTTCTTCGCCGCGTTGGTCCCGCTCATGGCGGGCGATCAAAATGAGATGTCGAGAAGGAACAGGACGAAAGCCGAGAACAACACGAGGTTGACGCATGGCCGCCAAACAAGCGCGTGGATTAACGGGCTAAAGCTGATATTGTAGGGCACGGGCGTGAGGCCAGACGAGGGAGCACACGCGGCCAGAGGGGCCAGCAGACGCGTCGCGCTTTCTCATTGGCTGAGACGTACACTTATCCGAGCGCTCATTGGTCGCTTTTGGATTAATAATTTATCGCACAATCTGAGTTTGAAAAATATCTTCGTTTTAAATAAACAAGTTTACGAATTGTATGAAAACTGAGAATAGAAAAAAAATTAATTAAATTGAAAACAAAATGTTTTTATCTGATTTTTTTAGAAAACAAAAAATTAGAAATTAAAATGAGTGAAATTTAGCATAAAAACACACTTTTCATGCACACTACACCCCTTAATTTCACACCTAAAGTATGAAACGACTTCCCTAGACGCAGCCTTGAGCTCGTGTCTGAGGCTCACCCGATGTCCGAAAAGGGGGGCAGGAACGCAGCCCGCGTAATCACTGCCTTCAGGGGAGAAGGAGGAGGTGCGCGCGAGGCAGTAATGACAGCGTGGCCAGCCAAGGGAGGGGGTGGACAGGTGCGCAGGGCGGAAGTAGTGGAGGGGGAGCCACGAGTTCACAAGATATTTTTTTTTATAATGATGCTTCATTTACATATCATTATATAATAACCGAATTCCTAGGTATAATTAATATTTTTACAACATCAAATAACATCGGTTTTTTTACAACTTTTTTTTTCTAGAAATAAAAAAATTTAAAAAAAAATTCTTTTTTTTTGAATTTTTTCAATGCAAAAAAAAATTAGTTTTAAAGCAAATTTAATAGCACATTGTGCAGTGACATTTCAAATATCCATCCAAACTCGACTGTATCATCCGCATTCACCTGTCAGCCAAATTCGCAGAGCTTCATTACACACAATCATTTCTTTCTCTCCTTTTTTTTTCTTTACTGAAATTTTTTAAAAACGTTTTCACTGCTGTCGCGGTTAGTTTTACTTTTTTCGGTGCAAAATAAAAGTCAGTCGTGCAAGAAAAATATTCCACAACAACAACACTGTGGACAGGTCAGTTTGGTAAATTAAACACCTTTTCTCTCAACCTGTTTGGCCTCTTTGGATAATCTACCTTTTACCTTTTGATACCAGTTTGATAATGATAACTGATGAAGAAGCCAGTGAGTTTCTACGTCGACTAAATCACATCAAATAATTATCCGGTTTTTTAAAATCTCAAAAATCTAATTTAATTTAATATAATTTCAAATAAACTAAAGTAATTACACTTTTATTAATATATCAAATATTAATTTGCAGATGTTTAGTAGTGATTAAGGTAAATCCCGAACTGCAAATCCTGTGATATTACCGCAATATACACTAAATGGACTTAAGTCCATTAAGTCCAGTTAATTATCCTCTTGTTTCCCAGACCAATTTCACGCATGGCCAACTAAACACGACACAACATTTTCCACCTAACGATCTCGACAAACGAAACGTGGTAAAGCAAAGCTAAACATTATCCTCCTGTTCTACCAAACAAATTCAACACGCCCTCGCGCAAAATACAACAAAAACAAAAAGTTCATCAATTATTAAAAGTAAAAACAAAAGAGAAGGAAGAAAGATCGCGTAATTGCCGGTAGAAACGATAACATCAAAGCGAAAAACAAATAAAAACCTAAAAGCATTTAGCTAGTTGTCAGTGGGAAAAACCGTAAGCGGAACAAATCTTTAAAAATCTTTTAAAAATGCAAATTTAAAAAAGTTACGTGATTAATAAGGTATTTTAATTTTTTTGAAATTTTTTATAAATTATCCCGAAACTTCCGTCAAAAAGAACCGATAGCAAAACAGCTTTAATTTTAAGTTCACGGAGAAAACACGGAAGAGAAACTTAACATTCCTCATAGGACTTGGAGATGACAACTAATACAACACATTCTTTGTTTTCATTAGCACTAAAAAGTGACCTCAAAAAAAAATTTAAAAAAAAATTCATTCACACAACATCTTCCAAAGTAGGTTACACAAACAACTGTCATTATAAACCACAAATGCAGGCAATTCCTCCTTAAACTACACGTGACAACTTCCTCAACTCCAACTTTTCCCTTCTCGACTGCTAAAACCACTATTAAAAACTAAAATTCTTACCTGAAGTATTGGTAGCCCTGCGGGATGTGTAAATCCATTGGCATGGCTCCGTATCCCTCGCCGCTCTGCATCGTGTCGACGACGACGGGGTGATCAACTTCGGCCGTCCACGGGCCTCATGTCACGGGCACCTCCTGTAACACACGGAGCGCCAACAGGTAAAAAATAAAAATAAAATAAAAAAAATTCTGAACTTCGACTTCTTGTTTCTAATTTTGTTTTTTCTTTTTCTTAATTGTCTCTTTGAAAAAACGAAAAACTCAATTATTGCATAAGTATCCGTGAGGAGGCACCACGCCACCGAGCGAGGAACCAACTGGGCCAGTTGTGCACCGCGCCTCAAGCTCCTCCGCCGCTCACCAGTGACATCACTTCGTCACGTGGTGCAGTGGGCCTCCTGAGCTCGCGGACCCTCCAGCCACATAAGAACAGACCACACGATCTGCTCTCTGGCGGTCACCGTACTGTACCTCAACACGTGGAATGGATAATAACAATTTCTTGTTTACTTTTTGACTTTTTCGAAAATAAAAATAAGAATAAATGAAATAAAATTGAAAATAAAAAAAAATGCAACAAATATGTCAAACCCGACTAGACTTTTTTCTTCCGTTAGTAACTAAGGGCTTATTGAAACTCCAGCACATCTCATATTACCAACGACTCAATACTCTCCCCAAAGGGTTGGAACTGGACCCTGTATGACCAAGGAATATAACAGACGCTAATATTAACCCTTCCAATCCCTCGTTTTTTTAAAAACAAAAAATACATAACTTTTTTTTCTCTTTTACCGCAAAATTTTAGATAAAACATTTAAAAAAATCGAGGGGAGGAGGAAAACGAAAAGAAAATATAAAAAAAGACCAATTCTGCAGGCGAGCAGCTCGTCGTCAAGATGCCGTCATCCCGACCGCATGCTCGGCACGTACGCGTCCGTGCTGGGCGCACCCTACACCGCAGTATAACCGGCACCGCAATCCATACTCGGCACACACCAGGCCGACGTCCGCGTACATGTCCACCGCTAAACCCTCTTCCAATATTTATCATTTTTTCTTAATTTCTTTTTAAAAAAGGTAAGTAAAAAACCAATTTCGCACTTTTTGACTTACTATCTATTTCGCTTACAGTATTTTTTAATTTTAAATTTTAAATTAACTTTAAATCTCCACTTTTTTTCCTTTAAATTCTTTTACCGCTATCACGCTTTTCTATTTGTATTTTCCAGTGGCTAAAGGCACTTCTTACACGAACCCAAGTGCGTTATCGGGTGTTGGCTCAGCCCGTTGCTTTGCGCCGTTTCCGTTGTTTGCGCCGAGGGAGAGGAGAAGGAAAATTGCCCATCCGTGGACAATTCGTGGTCGGACATCAGACTCGCAATAATTAATTTGCGTCCAGCGTTCACGTATAAAGGAATGAGCAAAGAGAGTAAAGCGACATTTCCATTTCCTTTGGACTACAATACAAAGCAAGATAGGAACGCGGAGTAGCGACGCCGAAGTCGCACTTATGTCAGGTTAGCTTATAGGCAATACGCATCCCCTTTTATGGCCCAACTAATTACATATTGAACCGTTAAACTCGCACAACGCCCGTTTTAAACTGTTCATTATTAACTCCAAACTTTTTCGACTTATTGCATTCAAATTAGCAAACGTTCCGAGCAAACTAACCCTCTTATTAGGCCTACGGACCAGAAATTTAATTTGCTATCGGGTTTGCGCGAGATAAATAATCTGAAAGAAAAGTGAAAGGCACAAAGGGCAAAAATTGAAAACAAAGTGCCTCTAGTGGCAGGTGAGGTGTGCCGTAACATCGCGATGTAAGTTAGAAGATAAAGAGATAAGGAAAATAGTATTTAAATCATTATAAGGCTTAACTTTGAGATAAATGTCACCCCTTCATTTTCCTTATTGCGTTTTTAACCCTTTTTTTCAAAATTTATTTTTAAAAATGCAGTAAAATCGAGGAAAAAGTATCTCGCGCTTAAATGGTTTGTTTCACACTTGACTGAATGAAAGGTTGTTGAGGTAAAGTTAAGTGACACAAACGCCCACAAACAACTCACGGCAGAGGCCAACGTGAGCTCGTTTGTTGCGAGCTTCACTGTTAATTCAGTTCCATAAAAGGAATGTGTGTTAATAGATTTTCAAAAATATTTTAATATTTCCCTTTTGATAATTACTCGCGTCTCGTTTAAGCAAACTTGTTACCCAATGTTTATCTCGATCCAGAGATGTGTTTTTGAGATTTTTTTTCCGACTCCTTTTTAAACTAAGATAATCTACCACACTTTCCTCGTCAGCACCGTCATTACCAACAGTGATAGGGTCACGCAAAACGAACATCGACTGAATGTCAAATGGCCGAACTTGCGATTCGCAGGGTAGACAAAACGAGTTTATATTTCAAAAAATCAACACCGATTTAAGTCATGCGAATTCATTGCTCGCATCACCCAAAACAAAAAATAAATAAATTAGCGAATTAAAAAAGAAAATTAACAATGCGTGAGGAAAAAAAGTAGTCACGTCGTGCTTGACTTCTGTTTGTGATTTAGTGGAAATATTTTTTTTAAAAATGCATCTCACCTGTCGAGCGTTTCAATAGCGTGTCCCAAGCGGCGAGGGCGGAGCGTGATACGCCGTGGTTGCTTCCTGCCAACTCTGCTTCTGCCTCAGCCATGTGCCGCGAACACATTTCGGTTCTGCGTTTTGCCACCAGACGGCAGACCGTGTCTATATGTCTTTGATTGATTGGTTAACCTGGAAGAACCTGAAATAATTTACAATTAAAATTATACATAAAATAAATTCAATTAAAATAAATCACAGTTTATGTTAATAAATAAATCGTAATCCTCACCTCGAAAACTTTTTACGAGCAATTCTCTCGTAACAGATTTAATAGCGATCTGAATTCTTATCAATTTATCATTATTTACTTTTTGTTTGAGGTATCAGTTAAGAATAACCTATTTATGTTAGTAATGCAACAAAAAATTGAAAATAAAAGAAAAATTTTATTTTAGTGCTAATTAAGATAATTTGTGAATTACGTAATAGTTTTATATAAAATTTATCAGTTATCAAAATTATTTAGAAATTCAATAAAAATATCAACACAAACAAGGAAACAATAAAACTGAAAACTTCCTATTTATCTTTAAATGAAATAATCAAAACCAACCCAACAACCATTATTCATATCCTCTTTAAAAAGTTACTCGATTCAAACTTCATGTTTCGAATATCAAAAACAACCATCGATAAATGCCACATAAAAATATCCGCACAAACCCCAAGGACCCAATCCAAGCCCCGCCATCCAATCCATCCAGGAAGAAGAAATAATTAATTTAACCGGCTCTTTATCTCAAAAGACTTGTTTATGAAATATGATAGAGATCTTTATTGATTCTCCCGCTAGTGCTTTTTCTATTTTTTCACCAACACCATCCTCCATCCGACTTCTTATTTAATCAACCGAACCCGCCCATCTCGATCGCTGCCACGCCGGGCAACGTGCCGTAGAATCTTGCCCGGGCAAGAGCTCAGGGCGAAGCCAAACAACGCCTCGGGCTCGACCACTACCCCAAGCTCGCCCAACATACGGTTCTAGTCACGTACCTCACGCAAGCTAGGGCCGTCACGTCCCCGTAAGTCACGAGGCCTTGCTCAGCCGCACGGAATAGCCAGCCATTAGCTCTTCGGCCCCTGGCCGCTAATTGGCATCAGGAATACGGCAGAGGATTCTTCACCGCAGTGGACAACCACAAATTTCACACTCGAATATCCTATTAGACAAAAAAAATTTAAATTTTTAAAAAAGTTACTTAAGGATTAAGAACTGTAATTTAAATTTTTGTTTTTTAAAAAGGATTTTGTTTTTTGTTTACTGATAACAGCAATTGTATAATTAATGTAAACATTGACCGTAGTTTGTAATAAACGCGTGTTTACAATCAATTTTAAGCAATATCGTTGTATGGGCGTGTTTTTAAAACCTAGTTACTGTAATTATCGAAACTGCTTTTAGAATAAAATATTTTTAAAAAATTAACTTCTCACCTAGTCATTAACGGATGGCGACCTCAAATCATTCGTCATCACCTCACGATGCTACCTGATTATGTGACGGAGGTCTACTAGAAGTTGTAATTAGCGAGCTGAAGAATATTATTATCTCGCGCAAATATTTTTTTCTTCCTACGAAACAAATTATTTAAAAAAAAATTAAATTAAATGGATTTAGCGTAATTAATTTACAAAATCTTTTACAAATTAATTTTTTATTTATAATCTCATAATTTCACATTTTTGACAGAATTAGTGCAAAATAATTTTTCAAGTTAGTAAAATTCAATTTAGACCGTGCCACCGTTCATGCAGCAACGAACCCGCCACTGGCCCGGCGTACGTAGACTACGTACCCCGCGTGAGGACCGGACATGGCACACAAGTCACGCCCGTGTGATTTATTAGGAAAGATTAATAGCCATTCTCACATTTAAACTTGGCAGAAACCTAGTTCTATTTGAAAATTAATGTTGAAATAAGGCCGTTCACTAAAGTTCATCCATTTAACAATTTTAAATCTCTAATAAAACATAAAATTGTAAGGTTTCAGTTGTAAATTTCTCACCTAACTCCAGACAAGTGGTGGCAGTACCCAGTAATTTCATCTAAAATTACAACTGGCCATCATGAAGCGCTTTAGCAACTCCTTTTCACTTTTTGATGTAGATATTTGAAGGTATAAAAAAAATTGAGCCGCAACAAGCAGTGTTAATAAACTGCATTACAACTGGTCTTATTAGAAACTGCAGTAAATTAGTAAGTAAATAAATTAAATAAATTAAATTTATTTTACTGGATATCACCAGGCTTATCTATTAAGTTTACGTCTTGACCATTGCAAGCACAGGATATTTAATTACCGCATAAATTTTTAATTCTCATTATTTTTAACCATTAACTGTAATAAATTTAAATTATAATTATGGAAATGAGCTTCAAATTTCATGTGAAAATTCTAACTTACCGCCTTTTACTTTTTCCCACGATTAGGGCTCAAAACTATGCCCTTTTATGCATCCATCGATTTGGTGAGGCTTTGCGAATGATAAATGGTCCTTTTATTAGCTTTAGTCCAATCTTTCGATATTTTTCACTTTCGCCGCGTATCCACGGAAAAATGACAACATACGACAATAAAACGTGAATAAAGCGATCTTGAAAAATCGAATGCAATAAAGAAAAGCCATTTCTTGAATAAAACAACTCCTAACGACACCTACCAACAAAAATTATAAGCAAAAGATGTAATACACAATTTCTGACGTAAAAAAAAGTTTATTTGCTATATTTTTTTTACCAGATATTACAATAAAAACAGAATAAACTTTTATTTTATCAACTTGTGATTCTTAAGGGAAATAAATAAAAAGCCTGCACAATTTCACATGAATACAAAATTCGCATTAGGAGATCCAATTCCCTCGTGTTTCTCTTTTATTTAACCTTTCTTGCCTCCACTTTTCTCTTTTTCTTTCGTAGCTATTATAAATTTCGCTTGTGCAGGTGTTTTCAAAATTAAATGAGGTAATAACGAGAACAAACTATGACAAAGATGAAAATATATTTCGGTTATTAAACGTAAACAAAACAAAAAATGAAAATAAAACAAACAGTACAGTTCATAAACTCTGCCTCTCTAATAGACTCAAATAAAACTCCGCCCAAAAAAATGGTAAAAAAATCATAAATAAATAAATTTTCCAGTTTCATCACACATCTGACTATAACTTAAAATTTTTTTTTTCATGTATTAAAATTCCACGGCATATTTTTTTGTACCCTTGTTTTCCATTTCCATAAATATTCCTAGTACAACTTTTCTGTCTCTTAACTCTTAAAATAGACATAAATTTACTAATTATCTAAAGCAGAATATATCGCTCGTTTATTTAATTTAACGCTCAGATTTGATGAAATTTGAGATGTTATATAATAGAGATTCAAACTATTTATTACACCTTGATATTTGTACTTTTCCATTATCGGTTATATAAATCAAATCATTTTTCAATAATTCGAATTTTTAATAAGAAAACGCGATATAAAATTCTATAAGCTTTCGTTAATTCGTTATAAAATACTTATTACTCTTTATTATTGTTGAATACTTTAAAAATTGCACTTGAATATGCTTAAAAATAATGATTCATGCGACTTAATGAAATTCATAACAAAATGACTGAAAAAAAAAGTTTAAAAAAATGGCAAATTAAATTCCTGATTTAGTTGTATGTTAAGAACACAATGTAAATAAACAAAATAAAAATAAAAATCAGCCAAAAAAATGGCAATTGTTTACTCAATTAATGTTTCCACAGGAAACTACGAGAGGCCTATTAAAAACAAAACCTAAAAAGCGCGGCAAAAATTTTGCAGTTGTTGTTGTTTACCTTGACTTGGTGACCAAAGGATTGACCCAAGGCGACCCACTACTGCGTTAATCTAAACTACAACACACACCAAGTTTTAATATTCACTTTTCTCCTACAAATTGCAAAGTAGTAAAACAACACTCAGGGTCGAAGCAACTTTCCTTTGTTTTTTTTCTTTCTATTTTCTTCATCAAAACTCAAAATGAACTTAAAGGTCACATGTCTTGTCTGTTAAAAACGCAGGTGCAAAATTACTTATTGATATACCGTACCTCCCGATTTCAACTTATAATTCTTGAATTTTTTAAACATTCGATAGCATATATTACTGTTATTACATCTCTAAGGTAATGTTAACTACAGTAATCTGTAGAAGTATACATCGTGATTAATTGTATCGTGTTTCCTACTCCAAACTTGACACAATGCGTCAATGCGTAATTATACATTGCATCAAGTTTTATAAAGATAACTCACGCATTCTCTAAGGCCACTTAATCCTAGCTTTACGAGTTAGGTGTCATGAGGGGTGGTAATGCACTATGGTGGAAATTAAACCTCTAAAATTCGCCAACCATTTCAAAATAAAATATAACTTTGAATTAATTAACGGTTCCTCATTTCTTTCATTTTTTCATGAGGAAATTCTCGTAAAATTTATGACCCACAAACACCTGGTCAAATCATGAAATCAATCACTTCCAATTTACGTTGCTTCTTGTTCCATCTGCAACTTGGCGCCACAGCATAAATTGCCTTCATCCTCGAATTAATTTATAGTGATATCAACCTCTACACTAAAGGCGGGTATGTATCAAAAGGCACGGGGAAACAGTGAAAAACCATCTAAATTTTCTTCCGATTCAGCAGCTTCACACCGGTGGCGGTCCGTTGACGTAACGCAAATGTGGCGAGAAGGAAAAGACGAAGTTATTGCGGCTATCGCAGCAATCAGGACCCAGCAGGTACGCGACGCAAAGAACGACGATGATGGCCAACTGGATGGGAACTGCAGTTCGGATTACCCTCCACAAGAAAGAGTGTCTCTTATTGCCCACTTTAATGGCACTGCAAATAAAAAAAATTACAAAAAAAAATTATAAAATTTTTTTTAGAATTTACATCTTTAAAAAAAATAAGGAAAAAACGTAATATAAAACCGCATGCACTTATAACGTGGTGTAATGTGACAAGTCTCCTGTAGCGAAGGCCATGTCCACTTGAGTCACATGCTACAACCTCAACTCGGTGTACAACACACCCCTGATGGCTAATTTCATTTCTTCCTAAGTCAGTGGCTCCCTAGAGAAAACAGCAGCATGCTGGACCCCTGCTGCACTAGAAAAAAAAGGGGAGGGTGAGGTGGGAGGATCACTGACCAAGAGCAAAGCCCAACATGAGTTCTCTTCTCTTTGCTCTCTTCCCCCAACTGCTCTTCGTGACCATACTGCTAATCACTGACAACTGCCTAAAACTTGCCATAAAGCCTATTTTTTGGGATCAGCAGACAGACGGCAAATCTATGATAAGTAGTCACACTTGGTTTTTTATTATTTTTTTCGCCGACACCAAAAAAAGTAATAATACCGTGTATTTCTTATCTCATTTCCAGATCTGGACAGACCAGATAGCTTAAGTCGTTGTTTAAAATTAAAGCGGACATCTGGATGACTCGTGACTCTCGACTCGCATAAATTCAAGGAGAAAATGTTGATTTTTTAAATAAATAAAAAAATTCACCTATCGGGTTTGTCCATATCGGGCGCTATGCTGAACCGAACTCTCTTCGGTACATCTGGGCGTTGACTGTTAGGTAAAAGAAAACTGCTCTTTCTTCTCCCGCCTCTCGGTTGAAGCCGTTGCAATTCAGCCGCTGTTGAATTGAGTTGTTCAGATATAGAGTCCCATGCTTTTGTATTGGCCAACATGTCTTCCATGCGACGTGCAAAGTCTTGTAATTGCGTCAACTGCGCCTGGCGTTTCGCTAACGTTTCTGGATTAATCCCAGATCCGAGTGGCGGCGACGATACTCCATTTAATCCGTCACTTTCTGGAACTTGAAGCGTGCAGATGGGCAAATCTTTGATCAATGAACTCACCTGAAACAAATCAGACAGAAAAATTGCTATCAAAACGAGGCCGTACACTAATAAATCGCACAAAAGCTCGAATGGAAATATGTCGAGCGACGCTTTTGTAGCTTTCGCCGTCATAAAAGACTTTTTTATTGTGTATTGTGATAGGAAAAGGAACTGGTTAAGTAAACTCATCACGTTCTTTAGTAACACCCATTACTGATCCCTCAGTGTAATTTTCCCATTTTCACCTTTTCATCTTGTATTGAGCTGGACATTGACAAGTCACTGGGTCGGAAATTCATCGTGGATTAAAAAGTCGACCAAAAGAAGGGTGCCACAAAAAATACCAAAGGGAATAGGTGAAGAGAAAAAAAAAACTGGGCAAAGTATTAAAAACTAATCCAGCCCTTTTGTGCCGCAAGAAGACGCTTCGCAGTCAGGAACGCCCCCCCGGTGGTCACTTGGAGTGATGGCTGGCAGCCCAATCCCCCCCTGTCTGAAATCAATGCACCTGGATATCATTGGTATACTACCCCAAGCCCCAAACGCTGCGGGGGCAGGTGATAGGTGCGCTTTTGTATCAGCGTGGGCAGTTCACAGAACGAAGGAATTCAATATTATCGTCCGAGTGACCGTCATTCACTTTTAAGATCCTGTTTCACAAGAGTCTTCAAGGCGGAAGGAAAGATATACCTGTGGTCTTTTCAAATCACTTTAATCTGCCAGCGGTTCGAGATTGCGATTTTTTTACAAGGAGGTTGCAACAAAAAGCGGCTTTTTAAAGAAATTTCAATAAGAAAAAAAAAAAACTCTTTAAATGAGAAGAAAAAAAAGTAGGGATGAGTCACAAGTTGCAATTGTCAATTACGCCCTAAATTTGTGATTGAAACTTGAGGCCATCACTCACAGCAACCCCAACCAATTTTACTAATGAAGCCTTTCCATCTCGCAGGCAATTTCATACCTCTTCCTCTACAGATTGCTTGTTACCCAATCGAAATGCAGATAGATAAAGCTAATCGCATGTGAATGACAGGCCTTTCACACAGCCCAATCCTCGTCTCCTCAACACCAGAGTGATTGGCATCCGCCGAAGTTTCGCCGAGTAAATCAATAAATAAATAAACCCCCTTTAACGTGTAAAGCGCTCGAAAGCCCGGACTTAACACAAATGCCCTTAATCGCTGCCCCAAACACGAGACTCGACCAAACATTATTCTAACCTAAAACACTTGATCATAAAAGGCCATCAAAAATCTATGGGAAGAAAGCAATTAAACAAATGCCCCGAACACCAATAAAGATCAGCATCGTATATATAACACCAAGTGCTGCACCCATTACCGAATAAAATGTTGGGTAATTGTAATGCAACATGAATGGTACAAGGGGTGAATTCATCTGAAATGCAGTCCGCGTCTGTCTATGGCTTTCCAATGACATCTGGTAGACCATGGGAGCAGCAGCTCCGGTCCCACAGGAGTCCATCGACTCATTGGCATACCTTTCTTTCATTTTCTTTTCCTTTTAAATTATTTTCCTCCTTTTTTGTCCTTTTATTCGATATCGTCCCCCAGCTTGAAAAAGAACTTTATTCTTTCCATTCATCTCTCAAACGCTACCAGCAGAGGCAAAGTAATTAGAGGACCCACTTGGTCGCGAGGTCTTGATGATTCCCTCTTTAATTAGAACGCTCACTTATGGCTTTCCCCCTCATCGTCCTCTTACTAATATCCATTGGTCAAGAGACCACTTGACCTACCTCAGGAGCAATACAAATTCTCCTATGTAATAACGGCAAACCCATTAAGAGCAGGACAATATTATGAAAGTAAGGGTTTGATTTGATGACAATAAACAATACGGAATAAAATGAAATTCTTTTTGTCTCTTATAAGAAATTTCTTAGCAAAACAGTTGTCTTGTTGAGGCTATTAAAGGAGTACACAATTAGCAAAATATATTTTTGCCTTAAAATTGTGATATCCATTAATTTGAAAAAATAATAATAAAAATTTAAGGATTATGTCGGCTATCTATTTAATTACTAAAAATCAAACCACTAATTAATTATTGTCAAAACTTATCTCAAACATTTATCATAATTTTTTCAGATTTTTATTTTTTTAATTTACTATTTTTGTTGCGAAATCTTCCTTAGTGATATCGAAATAATTTTCATTGAATGGAAAAATCAAGATTAAAAATTTCGTTTGTTTTGTTTGTTAATTCAAAAAATTAAGAATTATATTGTTAACTTTACTTTTCGCCTGAAATAATTTCGGCTAATGATTTCTCACACAAAACTAAGTACTTAATGACGATTAAGAACATCGTCAAAATTCTTTCCCAAAATATATCAAGAAAAACAAGATCCCAAGGACTCTACTCTCAAAACATACGCAATAAATTTACTTCAGGAATTTTCTTCAACATTTTCTTGAATTAATTCACTTTTAGAAATTTTACTTAAAAAATAAAAAATGTTTCATTATTTTTCTCAAATTTTACATTCCAACATTTTAATTTTTTTAAATTTTTTTTATAAAAAAATAATTGGTAAATTATTTAAATCCAAAATTTTTTATTCAACTTTTTTCCCCTTAAAATATTATCCAACAATTTATTTCTACTCCCTTTTTAATAACCCAACCAGACTATAACTTTTTGTTTCGAGAAACGGAGAAAAAAATATTAAAACCATATTTTTATCAAATATCGCTTGAGATATCAAAAAAAATGTCAAACTGCATGCCATCTATTTCATTTATAACGAGTTGACAACGGTTGTTACAACTTTTATGTGTGTGACGAAAAAATCTTCACATGGGCGCAGCTAACAAACCCAGATGTTTTAGTGATAGGGAAAGACTAAGCTGTTGTGATTTATTACGTCGCATACGTGTATTTACCACTCCCATTCAGTTAGAGAAAATACTTAACTTTTTTCGTAACGGTTCATAAAAGAAATGATTAATGAAAGGAAAAAGTATTTTCAAATACAAAAGTGCAAGTTGAATACTTTAAACAAACAAAATAAACTTTCTACAGGTGGCAGAAACCCCTCTAAACCAAACCGAGTTTCGAGTTCCTTTGAAAACATCTTAGCTCACCTGTGCTCTTAGGTAAGGGTCATTTGAAACCCCTGTTTAAAAAATCATAATTTTTCACAGTTGACTTTTAAAGGTATATAGAAGACTTAAGAAGATTTCTCGCTCACTTTCACCGTTCAACACAGTTAAATGGAAGACAAATTGAGTTAATCTTTACCTGAAAATGGGATTTCAACGCCCAGTATCTTGAAAAGGTGGGTAAACATACTGTAAATTGTTTCTGCCCATAAAGAAAAGTTTATTGCTTTGCGCCCATATGGAGTAAATGCATTTAAAAGCGTTTAAATGTATTCAAAATGGTTTGAAACGTTTTGACAATATACTGTGAATTACAGTACTTATTATTAATTGCTTTTTAAAAGGCATTTCTAAATATTTTCATATGAGTTTGGTTTAATTTTTAATAGTAAACTGAAATTTTCAATAAGAAACTGTCACTAAGTGACAATTTCATTTATCATCTGAAATACTGCTCAATAAAAAACGTGTAAGGGAAAAGAAGATTGTTGCTTCAAAATTATTCACACCTGTCAAGCGCACGAGATGCAAATCCCGGTGAGTCAATGTAAAGTGGAGTTGCTATGGTAATAATAATAATAATGAAATGACAGTGTGAGGGGAATTTTTAAAACGCCATAAAAATTGCCAACGGATTTGAGTAACAAATTCAAAAAAAGTTCGTAAAAAATAATTTGCATATAAAAATTGGCACCTGTTAGAAAAATTTATTCAAATTCGCCTACTTCCTTTTAAACATTTCTGTCAAAAAGTCACGAATAAATAAATAAACGTGAGCCCCGAAAAATCATAAACAGCTCAGAGTTTACTGACCTCCACTCCGTTCGAAGCATCTGAACAGGTGGCCGGGAATAAAAGATGGGGTTGAGGAGGCACGAAATCCGTTGTTGGGACCACAGTCATATTTTCTTTATCCTTGCCGAGTTCCGATTGCAGTTCCTCCAATTCGTTTTCATACTCCAACCAATTGCTTTTCAACGTATTTAAAGACTCGAGTCTTATGTTACCTCTGCAACAAACAAGAAAAACAAAATCAGTAAAAATCAAAAAAGGGGGGAAAAATCAATCAAACAGCCTCCCTCGAACGACTTCCAATAAACATTGTGCCTTTCTTTTCATTTTATCTTTCACCCAAGTTAGAAATGAATGTTCTTCACCCACCATTCATTAGACACAACATAAACTGAGTTATACTGATTGTCCAAAGAGAGAAAATTCAACTGGTCTCTTGTGGTCCTCCAAAGGGATATCAGCGCCCAGGGGTGCCCCTGATCACGGCCTTTGTCACTCGGGCTCTTTGGCCGGTCACAAATGGCCAATAAAAAAAGGTACATAGTGCGGGCCTCAAAGATTGAGACTTCAAACATTCTGATTGTAATCATTCCAAGCTTATAGCCACGGCTGTAAACTTTTCTTCACTTCAGTTTCTCCAATCAACTCCAACGATCTTTCAAGTATAAAGGTAATGTTGACAGCAGGATACAATATTTTTTCTCTTTCCGATTTATATAGATTTTCTAGCTTTGAAAATAAACTGGTTTTTAGTATCAGTTAATTATAATTATAGTATTTTTTTTTTACTTTAATTTGCTATAGACTTGGTGAGTAGTGAGTTACTGTAACAAATTACAAATTTTGTGTAAAATCGCAATAACGACGTTAATGGTGGAGTTATGATAACGAGTAACAAACTATGATGTACGTAATTGTCAAAATAAAATACAAAATTTTAATAGGTATTTTATTTAGTAAAAAAATATAATAAAATTATATAAAATGTAAAAACTTTTTAATATCGACATTAATTTACTGTAAAAATGAAATTATTTACAATAAGCTTTTTTTTTTCCATTTGAAAATTGAGTAAAATTAACTTTTCAAATAACGAGTGTACTTTTTCAAAAATACCAACGTAACGAAATTAATTTTTGTAACGAATTACAAAATAAATTAACTTGACCAAGTGTGATTCTCAATGTTTAACCTCTTTATTCACCTCTAAGTTGTTCCTCGTCTGCGGTTTTACCTTTAAACTTGTAACCTCAATTAAATAGCCACAAATTTTCCATTCAATCCCCCATGATTTTAAAATAGCCCCATCCTTTTCAGCTCCAACGTTTGCAGTTGAGATTGAGCCTCGTGCCATTTGTCTTAGGCAATAAGCAGTTCGGAGGTGTCTACACAAGACCTCCTCCGGCGCACAAAGCCCTTAAGTCAATATATGCACCCAATTAAGCCTAGCCTGAACCCAATCAATGCCGCCCCTGACAAGCGAATAAAGTAAATTGTGCGAGCAGAGCAACACTTATTGATCCAATAGACTCCGCTCCGCCACCTCCTGTAACAAGGCCAAACAGGGATCCCAAGGCAAACTAATCATTCCATGCCCCTCTCTCCCATTTCATCATCTCCTCAATTCAGAAGAGAATATTTGTACAGATGTCCGTCACTTAAAACGCAATCGCCACTCGCAGTTACTTGGACGCCAATTGAAGATGGATGTGGCAACCCTCGCGGCAAGGGACATGCGCATTTAAATTTCTAAGTTTCATTTCCTTCCATCATCCGAATCAAAATAAACCGATTGACTCGCCGAGTGGACTAGGGCGAGCGAGTGAGTGAGTCGAGTGGACGAGCCAATTTTTCCCCTCTCTTTATCCCTGAGGAATATCGAGCTCGTTCCCTCAATTCTCATCATGAGGCGGAGGCCATTTGCAAGGGCAGTGATTGGCTTCAAAGTCAACAAATGACCACTACCAACACCTGAGGGCCAGTGCGCCGTCTTCACAGATTCCGGCGCCCTAGAATCGCATCATACTTGCTGCAAATGCTTTTCGAGGGGTGTAAATTGCACTCAAGCTCTGGGCTGCAACGCCCTGAATTTAATCACACATATCAACATGATGCACATCTCCCCTCTCAAACGAATGCCAGAGATCAAAGTGGGCCGATGGCCACTATTCATGCACAAACAAATACTACATGCGCAAGCTTGGCATGATTGAATTATTAAGTTTTGCTTAGAAGTTCGGGTTTATTTCGAAATTTTTAATTTTGATTTATTAATTTTGGCTTTCTGCTTTTAACAGTCCAATCCTGAGACTGGAATTTTGTCGGTATTGTTAAAAAATAATATTTTTCTACATCTTTTTACTTCCAATAAAAAATACTGGAAGAAAATTTATTAAATTTATTAGTAAAAACCTAATATGCATTACGCTTAAGCTTGTAAAAGAATACTTTATAAAATTTACCACAAAGCATCCATTTAAAACTGCAAATGTAACGTACATTTGTTCTTTACAACAAATTTAACTATTGTAGGTAAATGTTTGTAAATCCGATTTTTCTTGCAGCGAAACCAGCTAAAACTAGATAATAGAAATAAATGTGAAAAACAATACATATTTACGATGTACAGCTTTTGTTGCTAAGATATAATTGCATAATCTGATGTATTGCACGGATCCAAATGATCCGTATAAGGAAAATAGAAGCTAAAGTCATTTTTTATTTAGCGCCTAATTTGTACCAAACGTTGTTTGAACTTAGGCCGAAAGTCAAACCTCATTGAAAATTAAGTCCTTACTTTTCAAATATCTCATCCCAACGGTGATAAAGGGCAGCAACTTCTTCTTTCAGTTTGCTTAGGGTTGGATCGGGGCTGCCTGGGCTTGCCATGAAGCTGTGCACCTGCACGTTGATGGTCAGCAGGGTGGCTTTCTTCTCTTGCAACATGGACAGGTATGCCTGAGTGAAAAGAATTACATCAAAAATGATTGCATGGGAACGGAATGAGAAGCATGAAGATTTACCATTACAAAATTTTCATAAGTCAAAGAAAATATAAATTAAAAAAAGTATAATAATTTAATATTAAACACGGTACGGTTCAATTTGAAGGGGAAAAAAATTTTAATAAAAGCAATTTGAGACGATAATGTCAAAATTCTTTAACAGAACATAAAAATATGTTGAAAATTTCCTGAATCGTGCTTAATCACATAGTAAAAGAGCAATCACCCGAGCTTCCCTCTATTTTCAACTTGCCAAAAAAACGTTGTTCTGTCTATCCATTCGCAATTATCTCACTTTAGAAAGCTATTAAACTGCCAAGTAATGCCAATGAGCCCATCATACCACCGACTGAATGGGTTAATGAGAAGAGGGCGTCTCGCACAAATATCTCCAATTTTTCCCCATACAGTAAATAGGGGGAAAAATTATTTTTTAAAATTATGTTCGCATCCTGCAAAGGGCAACAGGTGCAATTTTCAGAAATGAGCACACAATATTCCACAACTCATAAACAAATCCGAAGTTTACAGCAAACAAATACCATAAAGTATTTTTATTAGCAGAAAAGTAATAAACAAAAGGCAATAACAAGACGTATCTTATCTCCCAAGATTGAATAAGATGTGTCCTGATTGGCATTCCCAACGTGGGCTCGCATTAAATCTCTCGAGAGTTGTCAGCTGCCAATATTATTCTCGTCTGATCACAGGTAATTTCTCTTGTTGATATCCACACTACTCCCAATTTTACCATCTTCAATGACAAGTGACAGTTTTCTAAATAATCATATCCTCCCACTTCTAGCAGTCTCCTAAGAGAAAGAAGTGAGAGGGATGAGGGGACGAGGGAAAAACGAGGGGAGACTTAAAGTGTACTTTTATTTGGTCATCAAGTGTGGATACAGACTTGACACTCATCCCTTCAATGCATCTTAAACTTGTCAAGGAATTAAGGGAAAGAGATTGACTGACAAATGTTATATTGGCGTTTTTAAATTTTAAATGATAGGTCAGTTGGTTCTTGGAAAAAAATCGAGGGGGAAGAAACAAAAAAAGGAAAAGAAATAAATAAAAAAACTTATTAGGACTTGGATTTTGAGTGAAAAATACAGGAACATCCGCCATGAATATTTCATCGCTTTTCTTGCAAGAAGGATCAAAAAAAGAAGTGGATTTCGTATTTGCCAAACTAACCTTCTCTGCCACTTGCTGATGTCGTAAATTGACAAAAGGAAAACAAATAAAGAAAAAAAGTAATTTATCTCAATAACTCGCAATTCAACGTGTCAAGAAGTGTTGGAAAAATAGAAATATATATCCTGACAACCCACATTGAAAAAAAATCATTCATTTAACTTTTGAACCGTTTTACTGCGATTAATTTCCAAATCATTTCAAACTATCTAATTTAATTGCATTCAAATCATAATAAATTATAATAAACTATATTAAATTCAAAAAACACAATGAATCTTTTCTCCCTACATCCTTGTCATTTAAGTCTTTAAAGAATTATCGAATTTACCTACAACTTACATCTGTCAGTAAAACGCCAATTTTCCACTCACTCAAATCTATCGTCAAATGTCATTCAAAGTATCGTTCGTGTTCCCCACCCTCTTAAGAAAAACTACAAAAAAAACATTTCTAAGAACTATTTTCCTTGATTTTCTTTTTTTTTTTGGAAAATAAAAAAAACCACTGATGATATCGACTGTGCCATGAAGAGATGGCCATGTGACAAGCCCAAATTCTTTTATAAGCTATTCTTCCCTTGTGTAGGGGACATAGGGTGGAGAATGAGTACGTTTTACGTCTGTCATCTCCCATTTAGATCTCCCTACCACGTTTTTTTTATTCCTCCCCTCTTTCTTTACCTCTCTACACACATTGCGATACAATGGCAAGGTCGTGCACTAAATTGACCTTAGCCGTGCCACAGAACTTTCTCAATGCTTTTCCTTCGTTACATTCATTAGATCAAATGGAAAACAAACCATGCGAAATGGAACTACGAAAAAAAAACGCAAAAATTTCCTGCATTTTGATGCTGAAAAATATTCATGTATGTGTCTCTGATATAAATTCTCTCTTTCCTTTAATATATTGTTTTTATGGGGTAATTATGTCACCCAGATAAGAATAATTTACATGCACGCACATAAAATAAATGCCTAGGTGACTTGAACTTCAATGATATGAGAATTTCGGTTTAGTTTTGAATTAAAAAGGATGGGGGCAGCACTTGACCAAATCCCCAACTCTGATTTTAGTTCCAGAACCTGCCGCCAGATGGCAGCACCGCGTGGAAAGTACGTAATAGTTCATTAACTTTGTTATTTTTAGATCGCATCTTTCTGTTCATCTCGGTAGAATTAGTAAAATTTTTCAACTGTCCAAACGAGCGCATATAAGACTTTCGTCAGCCAAAACACGTGGAGGCGCTTGGATGAGCCCGGGTTTATTTTTTTTTACCAAGTCGGCATTGGGAACTACAAATATTTGTAATTTGTTGATGTGTCACTTTGATCAGCATCGTGTGACGTAAGTGAAGAATGGAATGTTGTTTTTCATTGACAAAAACAATTTGTCCGTAACGAAAATAAAAACAATGCTGACGTAAATGAAAATACCCACCTGAAATTCTTGAATCATTCGTTCCAAAATAGTTTTGTCATCAATTTTATTGTCACTTCCGGTTATGGAATTGTCGATGTTCTTCATGCTTTCCTCCAAATCGGTCATTTGTTGTTGCACATCTTCCATCCTGTTCTCGCTTTGTTGTTCCTGCATTAGGCTACGTAGTTTCTCCCACTGAAGAATCGTATCTGAATAAATGAAGAAATAGGTTTTTTAAAATAGATATACATTTGTGTAATTGCGTTTCTAAAAATATTTTAAAATGTAAAGACATTTCACATTTGCAAATAGTGTTGGAAACGATTTACGCTAATTTCTCACAGAAAAACTTCAGAAATTTAGTGAAGAAATAAATTTTCTGGTAAATTTGAAAATCTATTTGCTCCTTTAAGGAAAGTCAGACTTTTAATGCGAATTTTGACAAAACTAGCACGCACTAACTTAAAAAAAAAAAAGGTCACTTCTTGCTCCCAGCAAAGCTTCATTAAAGATACAATACAGTAAGACTTACAGAAACAAATTTTAGGATTTTAATTAATACAGGGCTGACTTTTAAATCTACAAGAAAAGTTTATTTTACAAAAATTTACCGAAATTAAATTTGTTGAAAAGAATGAATGGACATTGTATTTACAGTTTTAAACGAATGCTTTCCAGTAAATTTGCAGTGTCCTTTTACAAGTTCAAATGTAATGTATATTCCATGTTTATATTAAATTAAATTTTTCTTAATTTCCGTAAATCTGATTTTTTTTGCAATGATAAAGCTTTTGATTCAAAATCAATTACGAAATAATTTTTTGTCACTTATTTCATTAAATAGAACAAGTTAAACTTCCATCCTAAATTTACCAATTCAAAACCAGATGCTGGCAGCGAACCATGTCACACTGGCACAGTTTCTCCTATTTGAAACCCTATTTTGAAACTATGTGCCATTATAAATATGTTAGCACTATTAGTCAAATAATCTGTTTCATCGCCCCTTTTATTTCACCATATTAACAAAATAAGATTGAGTAATTTTAATTTAAACATTCCATTTAATGTAAACTCCACATTTGGATGTACACAAATGAACATCCTTTTCAGCGATTCATGCTATTATCCTCCTACATGGCAGATGTAACTGTTTCTGATTCATTGCAGAAGGCCATAATCGTAAGATTCCGTAAAAGGAAAGGAAAAAACTGAGCTCAAAAGCGATTACACGCGACTAAGCTGTTGTGAAAACACAAAAAAAATTGTAACAATCTTTCAGTGTCATTTTTGGCTTAGTCAGACTCACGTTCGAGGTTCCATAAATAGTCATCACGTGTCCTACCTAACAATACTGTTATTTTTTACTGAAAAAAAATTTACCTTTCACTTTTTGAATGTCAGCTTCACTAACACTAGTGCAATGTGGTTTCGCTTGAAGATGTCCAGCAATCACCTGTAAACAGTTGATATTCGTCTGGCATGTAGCAAACAGTTCAATCTGTAAACATAAAAACAACCACGATTTAAAACCTTATAACTTTATTTATGCATCGAACATAAACGTTTGAATACATAATTACAGCTGTGCGATGAGATAAAAAATAAAAACTAAAACTTCTATGTTGAACAGCTTTTAAAGATGAGATCACTTAAGTTTCATGTTTCATGTTTTCTCTCTTTAAATCGCATCTTTTTTAGATTTTTTAAAAATATTTAGACGGTTAAAAAACTATATTAAATTAAAACCGTTCTTATTTAAAAAGAAAAAAAATTACATTTAATTTAAAGCATTTCATTCATTTCCACAACCGCTGTCACTTCCTAAATTGAGGGTCACCTTTTTTGACCTCAATGAATTTCAGACACGGATGAACATAAGTGAGGTTATTCCAACAGTCATCGAGTTCAGTCTCGTAAAACTCAACAAAAGTGTATTTCAACTTACTTCGATTGAAGACTAGATAAAACTTCTTTGTACAGATCAGTCATCCCAAAGAACAGTTACCATCTCCAATCAGATGGGAAACACGGCTGGCCACATTTTTTTCTAATTCAATCCAGCTAAGACACACCTTTTTCCCTTGACGCAAGCAGCTCTAACTCATGTCAGCCTTCGCTGATCTCTGTTGGCAAGTTCTAAAAGCTCTCTCTTAATAACTTCTCGCTCTATATTTGGATTTACTTCCTTACATTAATGGTTTATAACAGGATGGGGTTAGGACTGAAATAAAATTCATGACCAGTGACGAACTCGACCTCAAATAAAATGTTTTATGGGACAATAATTTTGTGATGCAAAAACGAGATTGTATGAAAATTGAATATTAACCAGGCAAATGTTATAGAGTTACATAACTACGTGGGTAATAAAAGGAGAAAAAAAATCTCTTCAGAGCAAATGCACAATATTTCATTTACAATTTTTCACATCGCAATTTTTTTTAAAAATATTCTGATCTAAATCTTAAATTAATATCAGAATCCTGCAATGCATTATCAAAGCACTTTAGTTCATGTCGTTTTTATCTGCAATTTTTGCTTAATTAATGCATTTTTTAAATGCACTAACAAGGGGGGGGGGGGTACAATATGAGTAAGACACTCACTGATTTGGTAGAGTTTTTATACATAGTTGAATATTATTGTATTTCTATGTTAAAATACAAATTTTCAATTCAAAATAGGAAAAAAGACAGTAGCTGCATTCAAAAATTAAACTAAACTTAGTTTTTCTACAGTTTACATTTGTTTACATCACTTACAACAGTATATACAATACTGCAATGTAAAGTGACGTCATTATGCATAAATCTAAGAGTAAACTAAGTTTAGTTCAGTTTAGTTTTTGAATGCACCTATTGTTGCTTGAAGCTTTGGTTTCATGGTAAAAGTCAGACAGGTTCACTGATCTGTCCCACTCCTACCACTAAAGTACAACTTCAAGCAACAATTTTTTTTTTCAATTCACCATTAAATATTTTTATTTTGACAACGCAATACAATGATACTCTTCTATTTATAAAAAAAAATCCACCATATCTAATCATATCTCTTACTCATTTGGTCCCTTGTGCTGTGCTTTAAAAGTCTATTGACAGCAACAACAATCAGTGAATGTAAGAGATAAAATTTGATTTGATTCCTTTTGCTTACATAATCAGATGTTGAATGCACCGAATTTATTCGTTTTCTAAATCCATCTCTGGCTGTATGTTTTCGCATGCGATTTTGTAACCATTGCAGTTGATTGCAGGAATCTTCAATAATGTGATTCAAGTCATCAACGTCAGAATCAGAGTCCCCTTCCATGTTTTCACTCGAATTCAATGCCTAAAAAAGTACAAAAATAAATATTATTATTTCAAAATCGACTTAAAAATTCAAATCTATTAATTCAGTTTAGTCCCTAAACTACATTTCTGCATCTTAAATTTCTTTTGTTTTTCAAAATCCATATTTACCTGCTTCCTTGAAAACCGTCCTGAAATTCTTAAATTTCTCAATCCCTTGTAACTTCCAACCGAAATGCTGTCAGACTGGCTTTCAATAAATGCACTATAATCATCGCCGAAATTCACGAGTCGTTTAATCAAATCTTCATCAATTTGATTTTCTGAATATGGTTCACTTAAATAGGGGGCTTCCTACGCAAAAATAAAAATAACTGTGTCAAAACTCGTTATTTATTAAAACACAAAAGAATAATACTTGATAATCATCCCACGCCTGTTCGGACAGTGAACTTAATTCTTCAGTCTGCTGTCGATCCATCTTGTGAATTTTTTCAACCATGGTCGGTTCGCTCTCCGAATCTGAAGCGTCTGCCTGATTCACGCCTCGGTTTGCTTCGCTCGAATAGTGTTCCGTCCCCGATGACTGACCGGCACTCTTTCCACCTCCGCTACTCGACGAATGTGATTTTGAACCACGAGAATGACGACGAACATGATGGCTCAATGTTTTTTGATTGCTATCCGAGCCGTTTACACTACCCTGAGTTAGGGAATGATTGTCTGATCCAGAATCACTTTTACGTATATGGCGTCTTCGAGCTTTTGCTGATTTTGTTTTACGAGTTGGCAACAAATTGATGCTTTCATTTGAAGGAGTGCAAACATCTTTCTCGGTTACTATGGATGGAGAACTAATAAAAAAATTTTAAAAAATCGATTATTATTTTTTCAAACAAAATAAAATAAAAATAATTCACCTGTTATCAAAGCAACTGCTTTCTAAAGTTGTAGGAGTTAGGAGAACGTTAAGGGCACTTTCCGAAATAGAAAACGGGGACAAGTCGAGACGATTGGTCAACTGATACAATTCTGTTACACTCCACGGTCGACTTCCGTTGGTCCGTTTTTTGTTTCTCATCACCACTTTACCAGTTCCTTCATTTAATTCTAACGTGTCATCTAATGAGCCTTTTCGTTTATGGCATAATATTACGCTATTATTGAGATCTTCAGAAGTGTCCGAATGTTCGTCTTCGGATTCATTACTTGTGCATTCTCCACTGGCGTCACAAGATGAATCCAAAACAGTAGCCGGTGGCAGTACAGGTGCAGTAAGACAAGTTGTGTGCTGTTTTCTAAGCCATTCTTTCAATCGATTTGCTTTTATTTGCGCTTCTCCCAACTTCAATGGTTCCAATTTATGTCTCGGACCGAGCAATTCCGTGAGCGATTCCCTTCGCACCAGTCTATCGGCTTCCTCTACGAGTGCGTGGATTGAGTTTTGGCAGTGTTTTTGTTCTTCTGGAATCTTCTCGACCATTGTCCGACGTTTATCATTGAAGTCATCTTCCGACCAATCAATTTGGCTCACGGTTGAATCCAGTTCAAAGCTGCTGTCCACCGATCCAACGTCGGACCAACGAGTTAAACTTCTTTCACGTCCGGCTAAGGAATGAAAGTCGTGTGGATTTCGTTTAAGGGGTGTACTGTGACTCAGGTTCGAATTTAACTCCTCCTGTTCTTCGAATTTGCATTCGGGATCGGTGTCGACATGACGGAAATAATACGTGGCACAATTCGGTGTGGGTCTGTTTACAACCCCATTTCCATCGTCGTCGTCTTCTCCCGACTCCTGAACTACTCCGGTATCTTCCTTCCCCTCGTTTTCCGATTTCATCTCAACGTCGTCGTCATTTGTATTTCGTTTTTCGTAGGAATAAATTTGAATCGATTCTCCGCCTCGTTCTTCGTTCGACAACTGAGTGGAACTCTCACTCGAGTAACCTATGTCTTGAATTATTTCAAACGGTTCGAATGAACCTTCGTGTCCGGCTTTCAGTTCAGTTATACCAGTCGTGCCCACCATCACGCCTTTATCGTTGGTGGTCGTCATTTCAAATCCATCATTTCCAGTCCCTATGTCTCTTGTCTTGACATCGCACGAAATATTTAAAGGACCTTCGAGAGCGCTGTAAAATTCTTCTTCCATGTCGTCTGACATTAAGCCATCGCAATTGCAATCAGTATCATCGCATTCGGTGCAGTTGGGTGAAAAGCAAGCTCCATTCTTTTCCGCTTTCTGAGATTTTAACAAAGAATTACCAGACCATTCTCCGCTCAATCGAGGATACTTCTTCAAAGGTTCGTCATCAATGCTTGTTTCCAATATCTTTCCAGGAAATATTCCCTTAAGAAATAGAAAGAAAAAAAAATTAATGAAATGTTATCACGAATCATCGTTTCCTGATCTAATCGAATGATTTTAATCAACAAATAAAACGGTTTTTTAACAAAAACGTATTAGACAAACGTCATTAATTTATACACTCTGTCACCCTCAAAGACGCAAGTGCACAGACTGTAAATATAAACTTCCTTGTGTGCCATTCAAGTAAATGTAGGGGAAAATTGTACATTATAATTACCTGCACAAAACCTTTGAAATACTCTTTGTATGCTTTTATGCCATGAGAATTTCAAACAAAACCCCGACCACGCATTATTTTTGCTGACATCACCGAAGGCCAATTAAAAAATAAGCCATACAAAAAATGGTATGGTAATACAGAAACCTTGAAACTACCTTTTTGTAGAGAAAACTGTTACACGTTTATAAATATTGCCGATTATTTCTCCAATGAGAATCAATTATAACTCTAGTCTCTAAAAATTTGAGATCGAATTCCGTTTGTTCGGAGAACAATTCGAAGGTTATCACATTTCGAAAGCAGTAAGTAATACGAGATACACATATCTATTCTCTTGTGAATTTATTTACAAGATTAAGTCTAGAAATTTCTGAAATTCTTTCATTTCCTTTTACAATGAAAAGAAATTTAAAATTAAAATTTCTCCAAATAACTTATTAACAGGAAATACAGAAAAAAAAATTATAAATTGTAATTTAAATTCGACCTTTTCCCCTTTCCATTTCATCAAAATCATAATTTCAAATTGAACTTGGTCTGATTTTAAGATTATTTCGCCACAATGTATTTTGCTATATTAAAATTATAATAGGTAATTACCAAAGCGAGATCCAAACATTTCTTAACGTTCCAAACAGGAGAAATGACCTGAACTTTCACGGACAAGCGCAGGTTAAAATTAATGAATTTTTTTATTATTATATTTTTGAGTTATCTCGAGAGAAACGAATTAATAATAAATTGTAATAATGATACATTAGAGAAATGTGTAGGAGAGAAAGGTAAATGAATTCCATCGCAACCCTTTCGGCTTTTTTCCTTCATCTCCTATCAAAAAATCTTTAGAAAAACAAAAATACATTGTTACAAACATTTAATTTTTTTTTAAATGACAACCTTACATTTAGTGCAATTACAATGCCTTATGACCTAAAATACCATAATTCCCAACAATTAACACAAATATACTATAGAAGTCAACTACTCTCATTCAACGCAAGAAGTTTCTTCTTCAAAAAGCAGAGGAACTCATGCGTTTAGTTCAGCTGAAGTCAAGATAAATTTTGTTGACATGACCACAGTCACTATAATTGCGTAAAAACAAACTTGTCTTTTGTGCATAAAAAATTCAGGTTTTTTTCTTAAAACTCGTATAAATAAATAGATTTTCAACAAGGAAACTTCTTGTGTTGGCATTCAATTGAGTCATGATTAAAGTAACATTTAATTCGCTACAAATGGCAAAAAAAAAGAAGAAAAAAACGAATGCCATTAACAGAAAAGTTGAAACATTAAGCTTTAATGAAATTGTGTAAATTGTAATCAGATTAACAGATAGCCTACAAAAAAAATGACAAAAAAATGAGGGCAATACCCAAACCTTCATATATAATTGATGAAATGAAAATGAGCTATTACTAGAAGCAAGTCAAATGGATCAATGGACTCTCAACTAACACCCAGGCAGATGGTGCCCACACTGCACTTGATCAATTCCCACTCCTAATTAAATTGACAACAGCTCTCACTAGCAATTTATGTATAATTACATCAAGTTTTCCTAGGATTTACTACATCTCCTCAAACTCATAATTTGACCATTCAAGTTCACTTAACCATGGCACCAGCTGCCAGGAGGCCCTTTACGTATTTCAGCCACATGTCATGGCATGTGACTGCAACAACAGATATCTTTCAAACTTCTTTTTATCTTTCAGCATTAAAATTTTTTCTAAAAATCCCTAAAACTGAAATAATTTCTAATTTCATTCTAATTTTAAAAATTCTTTTAAAATACACTGTATTTGTGTGATAAATTTAAACTAACCTACCTCGAGTAATGTTAGGTATTCCTGACGCCGGTTAAATTTAAAAGAATGTTTGTAACCGCTAAATTTCACGCTGCTTTGTAAAAGAATGATGCGTTGCAAGTTAAGGCGCCAAAGTTCTTACCATCAGACGCCAGTCAAAACCAAACACTCAACAACTGGTCTCTCTCCCCTAGTGAGGCTCATAAAGAGTATTGAGCCCAGTGGCTCCACATGTGAAGCACAAACCCTCGGGGCAGAAAATAAACGCTTAGCTTGGCGAGTGGGCACACAAAACCCGATCACGCGTCTTCGGTGGATGACGTCAGAGCTTGTAAACAAACCAGTAGTGAAATTATCTCAGTCTGAATAACTGAATTCAAAGTTCCTTTTTATCACCAATGATTTTATATCGAATTGCTGATTATTTGGGTCAAGTAACAAGTACCAGACCGATTAAATTCTTTCATATTTCCTCTGTGAAGAAATTTAACCACAAAATTAAAATTAAAATTGAAATTGAAATTACAAAAACAACTTAATCTCTGCAATAAATTTACAACTAATAAAAAAAAAAAATTAAATCGTGAGGGATCCTTAAGTGTAAATTTAACTTTTTATGACACCTAACTTGAGCGAGGGGAATACTAACGACCGGTCCGTGCAACTCAGTTCCCATTACTTAGAAAAGAAAAAAACTTTTATTTTCTCAATTTTGCGCTTTGTGAATTGAATTTCCAGAACAAATGAAAATATCGAATGTCTGCGCAATCATTTGAGAAGTTCTTATTGAGAACTTAAAAGGAAGCTCTTGAATTTCAAGGTGAGGTTGTTGAGATAATATTACACATTCAAATTTACCTTGACCACCTGGACCTTTCATCTCCTTCTTTGCCAAGCCTAAAATTAACAATTCAATTACACAAAACCACATCTGACAGTGGTTATCCATCTTCCTAATCCCTATAGTCCTCGAACCCATTTTTCATGCGTTTCAGCTTCAATTTCGTCTTTGTTCTAACTTCATTTCGTATGCACCAAATAATC
>JAQIXT010000161.1:0-59840 GCA_034700445.1 Stenotaenia linearis
AAGATCGATTTATTATCTGGGGCAGAAATAGCACCCATTCTATTTCCGCCCCATCTGAGGCAGATATAGCCACTCCGTTAGCATAAACGTCCGCAGGTGTGGCGCCGGAAGCGCCACCTCACACCTTCGAACCTCATCTCCGTAGTCCACGGAGTCGCTAAGTTGTAAGTTATTGTTATTTGGCTAGAACAGCATTTTGGACGATTACTTTAGGGTTAGTTTTCTCCCCAGATACCGACTCAGGTAAAAAGGGATGTCCAAACGACGTCCTGTGTTATCTGGGAATGAAGTCACAAGTGGTAACGCCAGGTACAAGTGGCAGAATCACAAGTGGTAACACCAGGTACAAGTGGCAAATTGGACAGATCACGAGTGGCAAATCGGATGGTCGATAAGTGGCGAATCGAATGATTGATTCTTCATATTCGACATGGAAAACACAGTTATCGTATTAATACAACCCACATCGAGATGTCATAGTCCAGTCAGGCCAAAGCCCGACTGCTGTAACGAATACCCGGCTGGCAACCCGCCAATATTCTCCAATTTTGGAGAATATTCATCATTTTACAGGTTAATAAAACACATAGAAAATATCAATAATCATCTTTATTTAAGTTGGATAACGTTTCAAACCCTTGAAGTTATTTCCAATCATGGAAATGACATCATTTAACAATCCCACGTGAACTAAACTTCTGGATATTATTCTCAACCTGATCATAGTCAGAACCCCATCATAAAATAGGATCCTCGGAATTATATTTGTGACGGGCCATTTCTATCGCTTTTCCAGCGTTTACAATAAATTCCGTTGCGCACACCCTTTTAGGCCATATGACGTCATTCCTTGGATCCTAACCGTTCACAATTTAAATTCAGAAATAAAGAATTTAAATTTTTACTTTGACACTTCTTGGATATGAATCAAAAATATGAATCAGAAACAGGGTCACGTGATATGAATTTCCTGTTCCTACATCTATTGTTATTTGGACAATCTGTTGTATTTCACACGAATAAAAGACACGTTTGATTTGTTTCAAAGTTAAAACAGAATGAATTTTATTTGCAAAAATGTACAGATAAGAATGTTTAAGTATTTAATCTTTAATCCGCCAAAAATGGGTCAAGCGTCACGTGATATATGATGACGTATCTACATACCCAGTCGACACGTGTCAAAGTAATGACGTAACGACTAATCACGTCACACAATCAATACTGGCCTAGCAAAATAACGGTTACGTCCCTTTTTCCTCTCCTAATCCTGTAAATAAACCACCAGTGACAACTAACTAAGACGCCACAAGATCTCGTGTGAGACACCCTTTGTTTAAAATCTGTCCGACTTTCTTTGTAAAACTCGCGGTAAAACCGTAATATCATCAATAAAAATTAAAAGCATTTCAAATTTCTCTTCTACATTTCAAATTTCTCTTTAACATATTACAAATTAAAGATGTCCTACAATTTAGAAAAAATTATTTAAATTCTATACAGCGGCCGACTCCGTTTGCTCCATTTTCTACTCTCGATGTTTTAGTTTACTGGTCGCTATGTTGTGGAAATCAATGCATCGGTATGCGCTCAATTCGCTCAAAACACGTAGATATGGCACACGAACTACTAATCCTCTCCCTTTTCTTCGTTTTTCCATCACTTTGCGACTCACAAATCCAAATCCCTTGTGTCACGTGTTTAGACAACAATTCAATCGGATGCTGCGACGCTCATCAAAGATGCTGCGAGGAAGGTAAAATTATTAAATGCAAAATAACAATTTTCTTTTATTAAAAAAAATTTCAGAAATCGAGCGTCGAGGAACTTGTCCAGCATTCAGCGGTAAATGCACTTACAAATGTTTAGAAGATAAAAACTGCGCTCCTAACGAAAAATGCTGTTCCCATGATGCATTATTCCCGAAAAAAGTTTGCATCCCGAGTAAAACCGGAAGTAAGTTTTAATTTTGAGGGAAGAAATGTTTTTAGAAAGAATTTACTGGTTTTTATCCATTATATTGACAGTTTGTCCGAAATCCGTGTCGAAATCGAGAAAATTGAGTTCGTGTAAGTCAGCTGATGATGACTGCAAGGGCAATCAATTATGTTGCGTCGATCCGAGAAGTTCGGGTTGTTGCGTTAAATATGTTAAAACGTCGATACCCGTTACCACGTCAACTGAGGCCACAACTGAGATTGAATTGACAACTGAAACCATAACAGAAAGCAAAACTATGGAAACAACTGAAGTTACGAAAAGCGAAACTATGGAAACAACTAAAGTTACAGAAATCGAACCTACGAAAAGCACAACTGAAACAGAATTGGACACAGTGACGGTAGTTGTAACAGAAATTGAAACAGTTAAGGCAACAACAGTTAAAGTTGATGATTTGCAAACGAAACCGCCCCATGATGATGAATGGGTCCCAAATGAGGAGGGGAATGACAAATAAATAAAAACTTTTTAGATGAATAACCTAAGGTTATTCATCTACTTCTGATAAAAAGTATTTTCTTTTCTGTGTGATAAAATGTTTATTCAGTATTTATTCAATATTTCCGCGTGCAGTGTGGAATTACTTTTTTTAAGAAAGGTATGAATGTTTTATGAGATGATAATTAGGCCTAACAAGCTAAAAATTGAAGTTAATTTGTGGTTTTGGTGTACCGTATTGAAAGACCTAGAGCTATATATCGTTTGTAATGAAAATAATAAAATAAATATGGACTGATTAAACTGTACAATTTACATGACAACAAGGTTTAAAGTGAACAAAAGTGTACATTTATAGTGTAAAAAAAGGCCTAAAAAAATTTAAAACAGAAATTTAATTAATCAATGACTTATAAAAGATTCACAATGTAAAATTTTTATGGCAAAAAAGGTTTTACAGAGAACAAAACAAACCAAAAGTAAACCAACGTATTTAACAAACAAATATGCAAGAAAAAGGCCTAAAATAAGTCAAAAACTCAAAATAGTAAGTTTATTGTTTTCTTGCATAGAAAACATGCCTTATGCCTCCTATACTCTTAAAAATTTAGTAAGACATATTTTACAACGGTTAATGTAAATTAATCCACCTAAAATCAGTTTGTTGTTCAAAGTCAATGGATTCTTAAAAATCGATTATTGCACAAAATCAGAATCGGATTCTGATTTTGAATGCACCTAATGACTTCTTGGAGGTTTTTAGGTTAGGTGGGGGGTCCCGCCCCCCTTGTTAGGCTAGGATGCTGGGATGGCGAAAAAATCCTTTCGAAAATAATCCTTTCGAAAATAATCCTGTCGGAAAAAATTATGTCGAAAGAAATCCTTTCGAAAAAAATCTTACACCTCTTTCCAAATCATAACACAAAGCAGACATAAGACTAAAACAGAATTTAATCAAAACTGTACAATTTCATTAGAAATAGCTTTAAAATTATTCTTAAAAAGCTTAAAACTCCTCAAATTATATCAAAATTCCATAATTCTAGCAGATAGAAAGAAACAAAAACTATTAATTGATTTTATTGATGATATTTTAAAAACACCACCCAGCCATTGCCGCCCTCTACTGGCGTCTCTCATAACCTTGAACTCAACACCATTCAAACACAAACTTTAACCAAAGCAAAATCAACAAACAAAGAATTTCACACAAAAATTAATTTACTATATTAAAAATTACTAAAATAATTAAATAAGTTTATTAAAAATCAGATTTCCATCTCCATCTACCGCCAACATCAATAATCTTCGGTCCAACAGCGCACTATGTCGCGGCTCCGGCGCACGAATCTACTCGCCCTCTCACCGCCTCACGCCTCATTCCGCGAGGTCAAAGTCGCAACTCGCATAGGTGAATTGTGTAGTGAAAATCGGGTAAAAGGAATCTGAATGAATTGGATCTAGGAATCATGTCGAACCCACGGAGGAATGGAGCCATCAAAATCCGTTTAACAAGTACGTAAAACACCCCCAATACACAAATTAATCCGCACAAAGCGAAATGTTTTGCTCCGCTTTGCTTTGTACTTGTTTGCAAAATGGCCGTCGTCTCTGTCATCTGACGGGCTCATCGCGACCACATTTCGCTTTTCAAACCCTTAAATCCAAATAATCACACTAAGAAAACACCAAATCAACAGCAGATTCAGCATTTTACACATGAAACAAAACAAAATGGCCATTTTTAACGGCTTTTTTGAATTTTTTGAATTTTTTTTTGAAAAAAAAAATTTAAAAAAAATGTTTTTGCAGGTACTTAATCAGTGGCCTGTAAAATGGAATGTTTTTCCACCCATAAATTTTTTTAAGGGTTCAATTATCATTTTTGTTTTGGGGTTTGGTGTCCTATGGGTGAAATTAAAGCTTAATAGAAGGATTTGTCTGGGTTTTTACATGTGTCATTACTGTCTAGACTAGACCCTGTTTGTCCCCTTGACTGAGAAGGTTTAAACTTGTATCTTTTTTAATTTTTTTTGAAAGTTTTTGAAAGTTTTTTTGGGGGTAAAAATGTTTTTTTGAAGTTTGTTTTCAGTTTGAGTTGTGGTGGTATGGGTTAAGGAGGTTTGGGTTGTGGGGTTTAGGGGATAGAAATTGGAAAAGGGGATAAATGTTGGGGAAGATATTTTTTTTGAGTGAATTTATGGGAGAATTAATGGATTAATTGATTGTATGTCTTAAAAAATGTACAAGTTTAAGGAAATTGGTGAAAATTATGATTTTTATAATTGGATTTTACATTTAAATTATTTGATTTTAGCTTGTAAGAGATACTAAATGTTGTCTAAATTACTAGATTTTAGACCATAATGTGCTTTTTAAGACGAAAATTTGTTTTTAATATCTGAATTTAACTTGAAATCAATAAATTTTATTCCATACTCAGATACAATAACAATAGATAATATTACATTTTTAGAAAATTTTTTTGTGAAATTAATGATCTTTGACACCTTATCATGAACTTGGCAAATTACATATTAATATTGTGTTTTTGTTAAGAAAATCGCATGACTTCATATAAATCAACCAACAATTCAATCTCATTCAAAAACTGGATAAAAATAATCAAAATCGAAATTAATATTTGTTTTAATTATGAAATTTTGCAAAACAATTTCAATTTGAGAGAAGGGAAGTTGCTATATAAGGTAGGCATCCTGTCTGCACTTGTCACATCCTGACTTAAGGCCAATGAAACTTATTTCATTTTTAATTTTCCCACAATTTATAACTTATTATATTTACATAAATATTAAAATCTGCTTTTATTTTTCTAGTTTGAAGTGAAGTTACTGCAAAAATATGTGTCAATGAACTTATTCCTAACAAGCGGAGATAAACAACAATTCCCCAATATCCTGTTTTGCATTTGGTGCAAACAAAAGTTTTTCTTTAAGGAAGAAACGTTGAACGAGAAATAGATTTAATTATATCGTATCTATTGACACGAAAAAAGCAGTTATAAAACTCAGATTGAGTTACAGCATCATAAGGAACACATTACTATGTTATTGCTATTCAACAAACAGCATTGTTTACTACTATACTGCCATCGACTTTCTTGTCACTATTTGTCTTCCATTATGGGCAAAAACGGTACATTTAATGCGAAAATCAATGTAAAATCAGCCATATTGTACTGTTATAGTACAGATACCACCATTTATGACATTTTTGCAATGTCTAAGTCTAAAGTTGACACAATTTCATGTATATAACCCCCATAAAGATAACCGAAGTCACTGATAACACTGAAAGTACTTCAAACTTAAAAATCTTCAAAAAAATGAATTTTTTTTTGAAATCCAAAACTTATTTCAGCTTGTCAGAAAAGGATTAAAATGTTGTCTAACCACTAGGAAATCCTAAATAAACCAAAATTTGTGTCAGGGTTTTCCTTAAGTTGCTTTTTTCAAATTATATTTATATGGATTTTATGATGAAAAAGCCTTGTTTACAACATTGGCAGATCTAATTGTGCCAGGTGGGTCACAGTGCTCACTTGCCCACCTTGCATCTTGTTGTATGGCCTGTTTTTAATAAATACGACAATATAAATAGTAATATTGTCTTTTTTTGTTTTGTTCGCTTGTTAACTGGCCTGTGACAATAGTAACTGACCTGTTTGTTACACGAACCCAGCTATGCTTACCACTAGACCACCATCGACTTTGTAAATATAATTCACGCCCTCGAAACACGGCTATGCTTACCGCTACACTACCATCGACTTTGTGAAATATTATTTACGCCTCCGGAGACACTTTTTCGCTACCGTTCGGTCAATAAAAAAGAAAATATGGCCATTACACTTTAAATATTTGAGGGAAATGTCAAGTTTTCAATCAATATCAGCCAACTGGTTTTGATAAAATAAAAAGCCGGCGTCTTAAAGTCACGTTACTTAACCTTCGAAGGAATTTCGACACATATGCATTGCCTAATATGGGTAATTTGAAATCATGAATGTATTTCATTATGTTTTATGGGTTTTACATAGAAAATTTATCAGCTGAGTATCAATTTTGAATTCCGAGTACAAGTTGTAGATAGAATTATCGCACAAAAGGCTTTTGTGGGCCAAATTTTATGATGATTGCTCAATTATGAGTTTGAAATAGGGTAAAGTATCTGGTAATTTCCTGTACTGTTCTTGCATTCATACTTTGTGATTCATAAGAAATGTGAAATTAATTTTTTTGGGTCAGTAAAGGCAGGTTGTGTGACCTTTTGATTTTTTTTTTTACTGTAGGATCACAAAGAGTTAATAATAAATAGAAAAAATGAAAGTTGGAGTATTTTCCCATAAGTAAAGACATAATTCCCATTCATAAACAATGGAGATGGCATTCGGGAGCGTGGTATGCTGGGAAAAATGAAAATGGGATGGAATTTATTTTTTGTTTGGTCTAATTGAATACAATGGGTTCGTGAAGATGATTTCACAGGAAGAGTGTGGTCAAATTAAACAGAAAATGGCCGCTTTGGTTAATTTTAGTTGATTTTCCTAATAAATTAAGCAAAAAAACATGAAATTTTGATATTTTTTTGTTATATTTCATACTAAAGCTATGCTTACCAGTGTATTACCATTGAATAATTTTTTTTTTTGAAATTGCAGTCCTATGCGCCAAAAATCTTTCCAAGAGGGATTTCTTCCGTAAGTCCTAACAATCTATTTTGTCAATCATATAATCAATTATTTGATAAATTCTGAAATTTTCTTCAAAATAAGCCTAAATTTGCTGATAAATTAACAGAAAATTGCAGAAATTTATCAGTAAATGGCAGAAATTCATTAAAAATTGGGTCTTGGTTTATATTTGACGAAATACTCTGTATAACAAAATTATCAGTTCGTGTCTTCTAAGACCTGAACACAATAACATTTTTTAAATGATATAATATATTAATTTAATTGTTTATTATTTAGGCCTTCCTGATCCCTTTGCCAAAGTGAGTGTTGATGGATCTGGACAATGCCACAGCACAGACACATGCAAGAACACATTGGATCCTAAATGGAATCAGCATTATGATCTGTAATTTGATTGATATATTAATATATTTTTATTATATTTTTACATTCTTTTAATGATTTTGGTTGTGGAGTTGTTTCACTCGGTTTACGGTTAATGATTGTGAAGTGAGTGTGAAATTGGTTGGCTTATTACAGCAAGCAGTGAGTGTAAATGTTTTGTTTGCAGTGTTTTTGTTGTGGTAGAATTAAGATATAAAATTTTGAGGGTGGTATGTGCAAAATGTAATACTATAGGGATTTTGAGGTTTTGGTTTTGACAAATGTGGGGATTGTGTGGTAAGTGATTGTGATTGAGTTGGATTAGCTCATGAATGAAAGAAGTGAGGAAAATTTATGCTGGAAATTTTGCAATGTGCAATGTTTCTGAATTAAAATGCAATTTTTATGCATGATTAGCCAGCATTTGCGCAAATATAAGTAGTGATTTTGTCAGGTATTTTAATGCTGGAATAAAAAGTTTTGTGCATTAATTTGCAGTTTTTACACTGTTATGCAGATTTTATGTATTTTTAATGGACAAAAATATAGTGTGCAGATTTTGTACATTTTAATAGTCTTCATGGAAATTTCTGCATTTTCATACAGTATTTATGCATTTAATAAAAACTGCACAGAATGAAGAAATTCGTATGAAAATTACAGGAAAGTGCAAAACATTGTGTGATGACTGCACAATTTACATAAAACATTTACATAAACATTTCTGCACTTGCTCTGCAATTTTCTTCATTTTGTGCTCTCTTCTTTGCATCAAAATGCAGTTTTCATGCATTTCGATGTAGACGTATGCAATTTGATTGATACAAATTTTATTTGCCTACATTTGAAGAAAACTGCAAATCCTCCAAATTCCACATCGTTGCTGTTTGTCTAGAACTTAAACTGATAAATAGTTAATTAATTACAAACCAGATTGAGCGACTAACAATCGAATTATCTCGAGCAGTGCTAAAACCATATGCTCAACTTAAAGCTCAATAAATCACTCAATTAATTTCTGTTTATCCAGCACTCAAATCATCTTGTCACTGATTAACCCATTTCTCATAATATCTTTCGTAAATATTATATTATTATTATTATTATGCGTAAACCGAACTCGCACAACAAAAACTCATTATAATGAAATATTTTCCTGGTTTCCATTGTTTTCTTATGATCGAGTTTATATAACAAACAATTGAGAAAAAAATTTCATTAACAGGTATATTGGAAAAATGGATTCAATTACAATCAGCATATGGAACCACAAAAAGATCCACAAGAAACAAGGTGCTGGTTTCCTTGGCTGCGTGCGCATCATGTCCAATGCTATTCAACGGCTCAAAGATACCGGATGTGAGAAAACTGGAAAAAAATATTTTTATTTATTTATTCATTTATTTATCTAATTTTGTAGATCAGAGACTCGATTTATGTAAGACGAATCCTGAAGACCAGGAGACGGTTCGTGGACAAGTGGTCGTGAGTCTGATGTCGCGTGATGGACATGGATCCGGTAGCCACAACGTTGTGGTGGACCCTCTTGGAAATTTGTCTTGTTTGGACGAATTACCCGAAGGATGGGAGGAAAGGCGGACGCCTAATGGCCGATTGTATTACGTTAATCACTTCACAAGGTCCACTCAATGGGACAGGCCTACTAGGTACTCATTGCCCGCGTTTGTGATGAACGGGGTTTTGAGTTTTTTTTTTTTTTTTTTTTTTTTAAATTGATTGATTGATTTATTTTTATTTTGTTTTTGAGTTTTTTTTTCTGTTATTGTTTTTGTTTTTGAGTTTGTGGGTTGTATTTGATTTAAAATAATGCTTGAAATGGCGTTCGTCACATCGATTGCAATCAGTATCTAACAGGAATTTGTCATTTGTAATGCAAAGTGAAGGAAGGAGATTATAAAGTGGAAAGTTATGGATGGGTTAAGAGAAAGTTATGTAGAGTTTGGAGGATGATGGGAAAGGTTGAGTGAAGGGGAAATGAATAACTAAAAAATATCTACATTTTAAAATGAAGTAAATAAGTAAAATTTTGTTAAAAAATGAAATCAAAAAAACACTTTAAAATTAAAAAATAAAAATACATTGAAAAACTAAATTTCAAAAATCTGGAAAAAATAATTGAAAATTTCTAGGAAATTTCGAGAATCTGAAAAAAATTGTTGAAAATGTCAAGTAAATTCCAAAAATCTATAAAAATTGTTGAAAAATCTTTTATAAATCTCAAAGGTCATTAAAAATTCTTGGAATGTCCAAGAAAAATCACCTTTAATAATTGTTGCAAAATCCTTTAATAATTGTTGAAGAACCTTTAATAATTGTTGCAAAATCTCAATTGAGATTTAGATATTTGTAAAAAAAACAAAAATACTGAAAATTCCAAATAAATTCCTAGAATTTTTTTTAAAAAAATTGTCACAAAATCTATACATTTGAACTTGGGATTTTTGAAGATTTGTAAGATTTTTGGCAAAAAATAATCTCAAATTACTTGGAATCTTTTGAATTTTGGTGATAATATTGCTGAATGGCAGACCACCCACATGGGCTAAATTACACAGATCAAAAAATCATTGATGCGTGAAAAATAACACAAGTCAAGGAATACAAAGCATTAAAAAACTATAAAATTTTATGAAAACCTTAAAATTTCAGCAAAAACTTTTTTAAAAAAAATCTAATTCTCAATTCACCAAACATTCAGTTAAAAATTAGAGTGCATCTTATGTACGACTGCATATTTTAATCGAGTAAATATAAGTAAAGAGATTATAACATTAATTTAGTGCGATTGCGGGATTATGGAAGCGGTGAAAGTAAAGAATTCTGAGAAAGAAGGATGATGAGATTTAATGTGTTTTAGGAAATAATATTTGCATGATTTTAATTCTCACAACTTGTGGATTATCTGTTAATGTGACATTGGACATATTATATAATATTCAATTGGACTGGATTGCATGCTTTTTAGGTGTGGTGGATTATGTGACTTTGTTGGGTTGTGGTGGATTAGAGTTTAAAGGTGGTGGTAATTTGAATGTGGGAAAACTGGTTGTAACAAAAGGGGGATTAGGTATGGCGGTTTGAGATTTTTTTAAGAAATTAATTTTTGGCTAACAGTGTCTGAGAAAATGTGGGGGGAAAGAAATTGAGAAATGTGAAAAAGTGATATGAAAATCATTTTAAAAAATTATGAAAAATGGAGGTCTGCAAAATATCAGAAAATTGAGAAAATTTTGAGGAAAAAAATTCAGATATTTTTTTTCAATTTCTATTAAAATTGGAGAAAACTGTAGAATCTGCAAAAATAATCAGAAAATTGAGGAAATTTTGAATGAAATTACAGAAATCTTTAAAAAATATTGAAAAGTTCTCAAATTTTTATAAAACTACAATAAAGTAAAAAAAACTAGTATTCTACAAAAATAACAACATCACAAATAATATAAAACTCATTTTATAAACCTGTAAAAGATAACCGGTTAATACAATCTCCAACCAAATTACATTCCACATTCCATCTTAAATCCCATATCGTTAACTCCTAAAATTCCCTTCCAACATACCTCTAACTCAACTCCCATCATAAATAATTATTTAATTAATTTAGAAATAATTAAATAATTCACTAATTCTAGACAATCCAGACATGCAAAAAATACTACTTCAATTCCAAACCACAAAACATCCTAAATATTAACCACTCGTGACCTTACTTTAAACCTGACTAGTTTTTACAACTTAAAACTAATGTATAAATAATGCAAACTAAATTTTTAAAAAATTCATCAACATATTTCAACCTTCAAATCACAGGTCAGATTTCCATTTACTCATGATTATATATAGAAAAGCAAGATACAATCTAGATATCAGCAATTATGGAACAGTTGCTTCAACAATTGTATTCTGCTTTGGTTATTGACCTTAAATGATTATAATTTATTAATGTTGTGCTGCTGCTTTTGAATTCATTTTCTTGTTAAAGCACAAAGTGGCAAGCAAATGGGAGTAACGGCGTAAATAGCTTTTTAACAAACTCGTGACATGAGCTCTGACACTTGTTTTTGTTCTTATAGGTCGACAAATCATGAAATCTTAGACAATAATACAAGTTCGAACGAAAGCAATCAAGGCCACACATCGAGTGGTGGGTCGAATCGTGATGGAACGAGTTCGTCAGTCAGACGGAGGTCGACGAGACACAGGCATTATTTGTCTAGGAATCAACTACATCAACCTGCCGATTTGCCGGATGGATATGGTAATGGGAATTTATAATGGAAGAGGCAGTAGAATGTTTGTACTTTAAAAATGCAACTCATGTAATCGGAAGTGTTGTGTTTCTGCTGCATGATGATGCAAACAATCATTTTACTTTTTATCGCTGCAAAAATGTCAGCTTTAAGGAAAAGTATTTGACTACCTTGTTAGTGATGGGGTACTCGTTACCAAAAATACTTAATCTTAGGAGTGTAAGCTTCATTTCACCTTGAAACTGCCTCATTCATCGTATAGCACAGTAGACTCCCGATTATCCACTGCAGTATGAGTAATGACGCGCAATTAATATCTTGGATGTGTATAAAGATACACACAGAAATACCTTGAAACTAAAAAAAAGAAAGCAAAGAATCTCATTTAACTCTGAAAAGTCATTCAAGTCGAAATAGATCTCTTTGATGTTTCACAGACATTAGAGATATACATTTTGTCATTGTTTTAAGCTGTAACTGAGTTTCACTGCTTCAGAAAATTTTTTTACCTGACTTTTTTACACCCAGTTAATTTGCTTCTTGGATAATCCAGCTTTGTACACTCGGGAGTCTACTGTATAAAAGTGCTGAATATCAATTTGGTTTCCTATTGTATTTTACTACATTGTGTTAATTCGTTAATTAGAAATGCGGACGACTCAACAGGGACAAGTATATTTTTATCATATTGCAACCGGTGTAAGTACATGGCACGACCCACGAGTGCCTCGCGATCTCAGCGGCATCGATCCAGCTGATTTGGGACCTCTGCCTCCCGGGTGGGAGCTGAGACACACGGCGAGTGGTAGGGTATATTTCGTCGATCACAATAACCGGACGACGCAGTTCACAGATCCACGTCTTTCACAAAGTCTCGTTCTACAAAATATCATGAAGTAAGTATGGTTTTGATGCTAGGTTAAGAGATTAACTTCCGAAATAATATATTTTATCGACTACAAATCGCAGTTTATATTTGAGGAATTCTGAAATTTTCTTGAGCCTAAATTTTCAACAACAAAAAATATTGAAATACTGTGGCTGCGGAAAGAACGAACCGGGCTAGTCATATGATTACGCCTTAAATTAATTAAAAATACAGGTTATTGGGCGTAGAGTTGTACTGAAAGTAGACTATTAATTGTTTACAGGGCATCTCATGTCTCAATCATCCACATTTTTAATTTATTAGTTACATTTAAGGAGTGTATCAGGACTAGTCCTGATTGTTCTTATTGCAGCCAGACAGTATTAAGACATGATAACAATTTAACAGTGAAAAAGTCATTAAACTTACCAGTTTAGATCAGAAATTGGTTTTGATATGAGCGAAATGAAACTTGTTTGCAGTACAGAATAATTCGTAATAACAAAGTTTGTATATCCATGGGCACTTATCAGAAATTTTTGCAAGGTGGTGCAAAACAATGTTCCGAGGTATAGTGGTGAGCAGTGAGGTACACTGGTGAGCGCTGAAGAGAAGAAATCAGCAAGTTGTCTTAAAATGAGCTGTGATGATTCGGTTGCTTTTAGATAATTCTTGACTACCAACAATGGCCAAGCATTAGTTAAAAAGTAAAAAAAAAAAATTGAAAATTGAAACTTTCAAGAGTTTTCCACCTTGCACCTCTCACCAGTGCCTATGTGTATATCCAGACCTTTTTTAATTTTTTAAGATTGAACAAACAATAACCAAACTATTAAAATAATTTAATTAAATTGTAAAATTTAAAGTGAGTTCTTAACAACAAGCACTGCAAAAAAAAACAGCTTTACAAATGTAAAGGCAATGTGAAAGTTAACATTACATTTTATCATTGTAAAGGATTTACAAATTTAATGTAAAGGTAATGTAAAGTTAACTTTCACATTGAATGTTACATGGATTATCAAGGTTTTTTTTATTAATGTAAAGTTGATTTTTTTTTTCGAGTGAAGGTTCTACCTACACAATTTTTTTGCATCATTGTTCGATTAACTCCTAACCAACTTCTCTCTCAGTAGTAGAAACGAGACAAGCCGTACAACGATTTCCTGTTCACTACCAACTATAAATTCAAACTCCACTGCCACAAACCCAGCGACTCAAATAAGCAGCAACAACGGAAATGTGACAACGACATCATCATCCTCATCCACAACCACAACCACCGCCACGACGACGACCACTTCGACAACAAGTGCGAAAGACAAAGACGGAGATTCGCCACTGCCCAAATACAAACGAGACTTAGTGCAAAAAATGAAGGCGTTTCGGGCGGAGATTCAGTCATTGCAACCACAATCCGGACACTGTCGCCTCGAGGTTTCTCGGCAAGAGATCTTTGAGGAATCCTATAGATTAATAATGAAAATGAGATCAAAAGATATGAGGAAGCGGTTGATGGTCAAGTTCAGGAGCGAGGAAGGACTAGATTATGGCGGCGTAGCAAGGTGATGATGATTTGCAGCGTTGGTTTGGCACTGCTATCGCTGTTGCCTGAGTAGCAAAATGTGATTGAATCAATGTTGATTTTTGGTTGAAGTAATTTTAGTGAAAACACGGTAAATTGTCATGGTGAACTATCAGTTGAATTAATGTTGAATTTTAGCAGAAAAATAATGGCGGTTGTTATTAAAAATGTGAGACATGTTTAATGTTATTTCAACATTGATTTCAGTGTCAGTTTGCTACTTTCAGTGTTATCTGTGCCAAATTAAAGATTCTTTCTCTGTTAAGACTTAGGTTGAGCTTTTTCTAGTTGTCAAAGGCAAAACCTTATGTAAAAAATTGCAGGAATTCTGAATTTTTAAGTGCATTTTTTAAAGTTTAACAGCACAAAAGGAAGTTTTGACTTTATTTAGGTGTCATATTGTCTGAAAATATCTGGTAATTGCTTTTAAATTCAAATTAAAAATTGCAGGAATGCATAAAATGTAAAAATTAACTGAAAATAGAATCATCAGTGGATTACATGACATTCAATCTCATTACCTAAAAATAGCTGAATAATAAAATGAGATTAATGTTTTCAGTGTTAGCAAAAATCGTTCAGTGATCAAACATCTGATTTTAACCATTTTTGGGCAATTCGGGCCAAAAAGCGCACAAACAAAATACTGTCGATTCCAAATCTGTGGTTTATAAATTTTTCGATATGAAAACTTTAGTGTTTGGCTTAGTTTACCCCAAAATTTAGTGTAACGATGGGTGATGGGTCGATTTGACTCAACTCGATTGACTTGCACCCGAAATCAAGTTGAGCTGGTGAAATTTCGTGATTTTTTTAATGAAATTTTATGACTCGTCAATCATATGACAACAATGCAATATTGATCATAAATCATACATTTTTAGTGTGATCTCTTTCAATAACATCATACCATGCTGCTCTAGCAGCCATAAATGAATTTTGCATAATCTGCATTTTCACATTTAAAAAACAATTGTAAATTTGATTTTCATTTCATTATCTCACAAAAACTCATCATATCAAATCGACTTGACACCTGAATTGGAGTCAACTTGAGTCAATTTTGTGCCCGTCCTCAATCTAATAGGAAAATAGGGGAAAATTGTGAATAGCACTTTTTAGTGAAAAACTGCCACTTATTTACCTAGTCAATGTTTTCGATTATAATTTTTTTTTTTTTTTTAAATTAGAGAATGGCTGTATTTATTGTCACATGAAATGCTCAATCCATACTATGGACTATTCCAATATTCTAGGGATGACATTTATACTTTGCAAATCAATCCTGACTCTGCTATAAATCCCGTAAGATTATTTTAGTTTTTATTTTCAAGTCACAATTTGTATTCAAAGAATTCATCGATTATGATAACGGTAAAGTAAATTCCATCCCAGAAATAATTGATTAATATCAAGTTATTTTTAGCTTTTAAATTAATGTTGTGATCATTTCAAAATCATTTTGATCAAATTTCGTTAAAATCGGCAAAAATTGGATTCTGAAATACAAGTTGTGGCACATTTTTCCAAAAATTCTATCGATTAATTTTAATTTATTAACTGCAGGAACATTTATCATATTTTCATTTTGTCGGACGGATCATTGGATTGGCCGTTTTTCACGGCCATTACATCGATGGCGGATTCACGATGCCTTTTTATAAAATGTTATTGAATAAACCAATCACTTTGGACGACATCGAAGGTGTTGATCCAGAACTACATAGGAGTCTAACGTGGATGCTGTAGGATAAATTACTTTGTTTTGAACGTTGATATTGTAATTACAAATATTATTGTTGTTGTTAACAGAGAAAACAACATTGGTGGCATCATAGACACATCGTTTTCAGTTGAACATGAAGCGTTTGGACAAATCCAAGTGCACGAATTGAAACCAGGCGGTCGGAATGTGTCAATTTCCGAAGATAATAAAAAGGAATATGTGAAGTGAGTGGGAAATTTGTCAAAATTCTTGAAAACTTTGAAAATTCTTGAAAATTTTTTAAAAAATATTAAAATTTTTTATAATTCTACGATTTAATAAAGTTTTGCAGATCTTTGAAAATCCTAGAAATATTTGAAAAATTAAGAAATCAAAAAATTTCAAAAGTTTCAAAAAGATAATCCAAAAAAAAAAAAAAATAGGTTGAAATATATAAGAAAATTTTAAAATTAATAAAAATAAAAATAAATCTTAAAAAGCAAAAAAAAAAATTGCAAAACATTCAACCCCTCCAGAAGAAACCCATTCATGCAAAACTAATACATTTCTTCATTAATCATTATTTCAGGTTATATGTCAACTTTAGGTTTATGCATGGAATAGAACAACAGTTTTTAGCTCTACAAAAAGGATTTAACGAACTCATACCTCAACATTTGCTAAAACCATTTGATGAAAGAGAACTGGAGGTATTTTTTTTTTTAAATTCAGTTTTTGAAGTACCTAAAAAGACATTGAAAATCAACATTAAATAGACATTAATTTTCAACTAAAATTATTCAATCAATATTAAATGGTTAATAAACCGTGTGTTTTTTTTTCTTTTGTTAGCTTGTGATTGGAGGACTCGGGAAAATCGATTTGGAAGACTGGAAAATGAATACACGCTTGAAACATTGCACGCCCGACAGTAATATAGTCAAGTGGTTTTGGGCGGCCATTGAGAGTTATGAGGAAGAAATGAGGGCTAGGGTTTTGCAATTTGTAACGGGAAGTTCCCGTGTTCCACTTCAGGGATTTAAAGCGCTACAAGGTAAGATTTTTGGTCGTTGTTTTTGTGGAAGGAGAATTAAATGTTTTTGTATTTTTTTTATAGGGTCTACTGGTGTTGCTGGACCACGTTTGTTTACAATTCATCAAATTGATGCTAGCACTGATAACTTACCTAAGGCTCATACTTGGTAATAGGAATTGGATTTTAAAGGAATAGTGTGGGATAATTTGGAAATTATTAAGCTGATTTGCAGTTTTGTTTTAATTTATGTCGCAATAACTAATTGAACTAAATTTTTGAAATTAATCCAGAATATTTTTTTATCTTGCACTATTTCTTTAAATAAATGCTGTGGTGTTTAATTGAATGAATACGAAACCCATTAGCATGCCAGCTAATGGGGTTCAATCAATTTTCTCATTGGAATTAGATGTCGGTCTTACCTATTAATTCAACATATTGGAAAGTTTAATGAGATTCAAAGGGATTTTACAGCAAGAATGTAAAACATGCATGTCTGAATTATTTTCTGCTTAAAAAAATCAGTTGTGAAACTGTAGATTGAAACTAAGATTGCTTTTGGTAGATAAATCAAATTTGATTAGATCTTAAATTAAAGATCAGATATTTTCATATCTGATCAGATAGAATTATTTTAAAGCTTTTACAGAACTGGAAATTTAAGAATGACAATAGATTATTAATACTATATCCGATATAATTTTAGTGGTTTTTTACAGTATATAAAATGTTAGATCAGGATAATGATGCATAGTTAAATTTCAACAACATAATGATGTTAATTCCTCAATGTCATTTTGATTGCTGATGACAAATTTCCACATCGTAATAAATTATTGCCATAATTATATCATTTTAAGCAAAATTTAGGCTATCTGATTTTTGGCATTTTAATGACATCAAAAATCAAATAATTAGAATGATTTCAAAATTGTCAGTTTATTATTATAACATCGAAATGGAAATACTAATTCTGATACGATTACAATATTATATTTCTACACAAAACCTAAAAATGGCATTGCTTGTACGTGTTTATTCTTGTTTGTAATTTTTAACTGATGTCAAAATAACAAAATAACAATTTATGTCAAATATCAAAATAGGCAGGAAAGACACATGACATCATTTTAGGCAAACAAAAAACTGTTAATGGGCACACTCGGTTATGAGTTTCTGAAAAACTGAACAATTCTGACATCATTTATGATTCTACAATACTTGAGATTTTTTGTAACAGAATATTTACTTTTTTTTTTCCAGTTTTAACCGGATCGATATTCCTCCGTATGAAACATATGATAAACTTTATGAGAAGTTAACTCAGGCTGTGGAAGAAACGTGCGGTTTCGCAGTTGAATAGAAGAAAACTAATAAATAAAAATATCTTTAAGTAATGTGATAAATAAAAGTGTTTTTTCTTCCTTTCGGATTTAACGCTAAGTTAAGTGTCACTTTGTTACAGGGACACTGAAATTAAATTTTTGATTTTTGTTTCTTCGGTGGTTTTTTTGTGGTTATTTGTTCTTTAAATTGTTGTCAAATAACATGTGATTATTTTGAAGCATTTTTTTTATTGTAATTTTATTTGTGAAAATATTTTTTTCTTTATTTGTAAATTGATTTTAATCAATTGTAAAATAATTGGTATTAAATTAGTTAAATGTGATTAAAAGGTTAGAAGTTTTGATCAATATGTAATCATTTTTGCTAGTTTTTCATTATGGCTTCCATTATTTATTTTGAAAAGAAAAATGGCTGATTTTTCTCTTTTTTGATGTTTTTTTTTTAAGTTAAGTTGAGGGACTGAATTATTTTTTTGTCATTTTTTTTCTTATAAGTTGCTTAAATTGTAAATATATTAATGAAATGAGTAAAAGATGGCATTTATTCAGTATATTTATCCTGCTGTTGTGTATGTTTGTGCTTTTTGCAGTTTTTTTTTCCTCCTTGAGATTTAAATTGAATTGCTTAAAAATGATTTTTTTTTTCTGTTTAAAGATGAAAATGTAAATATTTAAATAAAAAAACAAGAGAAAAGTAATGGTAATAAAAAATGCTTCATATAAAATTGAATATTTTGTGGTTGGTCTTTTTTTTTTCAGAAATAAAACGTAAATGTTTTGAAATCAGCAACAATAAAGATTATTTTTTTTGTAATAAAATCCGAAAAAAATTAAAATTATTGGAAATTTTCATTAAATCAAATAAAATTTCTATCAAAATAAGTAAAAAGCTTCTTCAATTTTTCACTAACAAAATGAAAATCATGAAATGATTTCATTACAGAAATATAAGCGTGCTTATATAAAAAAGAATATTTAACTGATGACATAACAAATCACCAAAATATTATGAAATGAACGCACAAAAAATTCCAAGATAACCTTTATAAAGCATCTCCATAAACCTTGAACTTTCAGCTATAACGTGACATTATCAACTTCCAAAAAAATTATCAAAACCAATTTCAACAGAACCAAAAAAATAAAATAAAATTTATTTTATTTTTTTTTGGTTGTACATCAAAATCCAATTTTCTCCAATAACACATCAAAATTCTACTCTACATTCTGTAAAACTACATTTCACCTTCAAAAACTAATTTAAAAAATCAACTTTTGTCATCACAAACCAATTTTTCAATATTGGCCTTTCACAAATTAACCAAAAATACTTTTTCCTTCACAGTACAACCCTAATATTCCACTTTGTAACCAACAAAGAAACTAATTTCTCTATTTTCTGATTAAAAAAATCAAATGGAAACGCAAATTCATACAAAACTTACTTTTAATCTTTAAATTTTCAACAATTTTTACAAAATAAATTTATTACACATTCCACAAGTCAAATTACAATTACACAATCAAAACGATATGTCTTCAATCGAAGAGTCTACACGTCCAACGTAAACTTTCCTCTGCAGCAACGGCGCTGCCGGGGGTTTAGGCCTGGGGTCCGAATCGGCTTTTCCTATTTTACACGGAGGTTGCTTGTCGTCATTAAGTTCCAACTCGGCTAACCTCAATTCACTAAAATCAATACAACTCTCCTTTCTACATCCGAACAAATCCGGTAACACAAATCTCCGTTTCAACGCGCCTTTTAACCGTTTTCTGCCGACGTTCAATTTCCGTCGCTTCGTCACGTGAGCGCCATTTTCCTTGTTATGAAAAACCAACGGCGCATCACTGTTGTCCATTTTTTCAATTTTGTCAATTTTTGGTTCAAAATCAGTAATTTTTTTCACACTATCGTTTTTTATGGGTCCGAAAATTAAACACCTAAAACTGCGACGCACGTTTATGGATGACGTAATGTCGTTGTCGCCATTTTCGGAATCGTCGTCGTCAGATGCGACCAAATTTTCCGTGCTCATTTGCAAATGTTTAGCCAAAACTGGCGTTTCTTCGCGTCTTTTGCGCTGTAAATTCCATTCCAACACTTGGCGACGTAGTGATGCTCGTCGTGGCAACTTGGCAACCTTGTTTACGATTACTGACATTTCGTTGGCACTCGTTAGCACGACATTCAGTGTTTGTCCCCTTATAAATGGCGTCCGGAGCTCGTTTTTCGGTTCTGTGAACGTGAAAAAGTTGTATAATTATGACTGACGTTGAAATAAAGTGTTTTTTATGCGTTATCTCGTGTTTACGTGCACGTGGTGTGGAGATTTCGCACTTGAAATAGCGAATTTCCCCGTTTCCCGTTTTAAAAATATCAGCCAATCAGAGGGTGCGGGCGCGGCGCTCGATTTGAAATTGCCGCACTCCACCGTAAGATGGCGTTGCGTGGTTCTATTGGGCTTTAACATTGGGGATTTTGATATTAGCTATTAAATCGGATTTTGGGTTAATATTGATTTTATTGGTGTACGTTAGCAGCAAACATAGTAATTTAGTTAATTACTGAAAGGTTTTGAGAATATTTTGTGTTAAGATGGGAAGAAATGAGGTTTAAAATTGTAGAGGGAGCGATGTAATAGAGGTAAGTGAGGAACGCAGTATATATACCGTGCGAAGGGATTCTTTGGTTGTATTGCTTCGGCAATACATATACTAAAATTGGAACGATACAGAGAAGATTAGCATGGCCCCTGCGCAAGGATGACACGCAAAATCGTGAAGCGTTCCATATTTTTTTTTTGTTTTATGTCGGATATTTCAATCTTACTTCTGTTTTTAAAAAATAAAACTTGCTTTTAATTACCTTTCTAAATTTTTTGTAGCTTGATTTCTGTTTTTTATTTTATTTTTATGTGAGATGACATTTTTATTTTTTATTTTGTGATTGGGCTTCGAAAATCAGGTAATAAATGCCAGTCACTATAATAGAGTTTGCGGAGAACAAAACTTATGTCTTGTAACTTATAAATTCCACATTAAATATAAGTCAGATTTATTTTTAACATGGAATTTATAAGTTATAAGACATAAATTTTGTTTTATCTCTCTCTTTTTGACTATAGAAAAAGAAATTTGTTCATTACAAAAATTAATCCCAACCACAAAGTTGCAAAGAAATAAACAAGTTTAATCTACAGTCATTTTCAAAACAATCCTATCAGAAATATCAATCACAAGTTACATATCTTGTTTTATTGGGGTTTTATCTCAAAATTTCATCAAAATTTCAAGTAAATCAGTGAAAATCATGATAAATAAAGTGTAAATCAATCACAGAGATAATGTAACGAGATAATAAATCGCTGTAAATCAGAAAAGAGATGGTGTAAATTGATAATAAATCACGGTAAATTAACAGTACGTTTATTAATCAATGGTAAATCAGCTCAATCAATTCTTAATTTTTGTAAATCAAATGTGAATGAGTGTAAATAAATATTATAGTCTGTGTAAAGCAATGCACGGTAAATTAATTATAAATTAATGTAAATTAATAGGGGAGATAATGTAAGTATGTGTAAATTAATAGTAGAGAATGTAATCAGTGGGATAAGCAAGATAATCTATAATCTGTGTAAGGTACATCCAAAAAACATTAAAATTCAATTTATGTATCATAAATTCTTTGTAATTCATTTCCATCAAAACATACGTAGTAGTATCTTTCAAAAATTATAAATTTTACTTCAAAAAGTAAATGAAATTAAAAAAAATATGGAACGCTTCACGATTTTGCGTGTCATCCTTGCGCAGGGGCCATGCTAATCTTCTCTGTATCGTTCCAATTTTAGTATATGTATTGCCGAAGCAATACAACCTCACTTGACCTTTTCACAGCTTATATAGTGGTGTAAATTTTAACAATAATTACGTTGTTACTTTGACATATTAATATCTAAACTAAAATAAAATCTACTACTCTTTATTCTTCCATCTCCAACACTTAATTATAAAACAACATTTAGAATACTTTCCCATAAATTAAATTTAATTTATTTCTAATTCCTAAATAATAATCAATTTTTAATGTCTCTATGGCAGTTTAATAGAAACCAGTTTTTACTTTTCACCACTAGAGCGCGTTCAAAAAAATGATGGCGGCGAATGTAATCAACATGTTACCGTTTTACAAGCGTATTTAGCGTGAATTTAATAGAAAATCACGTATTCTAGTCACAAAAATTAATTAGAATTTTATTAATTAAGAATCATTTGAATAGTTTATGTTGATTTAACCACAAATGTCATTTTTAATGAGAAAAATCGCATTTTAGATGAAATTTACGGTAAATCCTCCCACCATATCTGAGATTTTGGAAAGAAAAATATCATAGAATGCCTGGATTAGTTGTTTTTAAGCGTCGGTGGGGAATTGCGAGCGATGATTTGCTTTTTCCGGCGTTGGCTGAAATTATTATACGAGTTGGATGGTAAAAATATAATTTTTGTTGTTTTTGGTTGAAAGTTTTACTAAAATTTTGATTTGTTTTTGTAGGTTGATCGCGATTATAATCGTTTACGAGCTGCATCATGGATTTCTTGCGAGCTGTGATAAGAAAAATCAATTAAATGTGTATTTAATTGGTGTGATAGTCATATTGCTGCTAGTCATATTGTTGAATTTTATTATTTTTATTATTAGTATGAAAGGTGAGTTGATTTAGGGTTCATGTTTGTGGCTTTTGTTGTTGGTTTTTGTTTTTTTAAGTTGATTTTTGATGGTAAAGTTTGTGTTTTAGTCGATTTTTGATTGTAAAATTTGTTTTTGATACTGAAATTAATTTTTAGTTAGTTGTAATCAATTTTCCACACTGAAGTTAGTTTGAAATCAATTTTCCATACTAAAATTCGGTTTGAAACAAATTTTCGATACTAAAATGTTTATTTTTGATTATAAGAATTGTTATTGATTAATTTTTAATACTGAAATTTTGTTTTCAGTCTTTTTTTATAATAAAATTTGTTTTACTCACGACTTTAGCTAACGAAGTTGGTTTTTGATACGGAAATGTATATTTTTGTTGAATTTTTTACTTTAAATTTTGTTTTTTAAATTCTGTTTTTGATGGATAAACGCTTTTTTTTTTAAATTCAATTTTTGATGATGAAATGTTTTTTTTTAAATTCGATTTTTGATTATGAAATTTGATTTTTAATTCAATTTTTGAATATGAAATATATTTTTTTATCCGATTATGAAGTTTTATTTTTAATGCGATTTTTGATTATGAAATATGTTTTTGAAACTTAAATTAATTTTTAGTCAAAGTTTAATATAATAATTTGATTTTTAAATCGATTTGTGAGGGAAAAGTTTTTTAGTCAATTTGTTATGGCAAATTTTGCTTTTTAGTCGATTGTCGATATCAAAGTTTGTTTTTAGTAGGATTTTTGATACAAAGATTTATTTTTAGCCAGATTTTTAGTGCTAAAATCGTTTTTTACTTGATTTTTGATAATAAAGTTTGTGTTTTGGTTGATTTTTGATGATAAAATTGATTTTTTAAACTAAAATTAATCTTTTATAACTTTTTCCATTTGTTTTTGTAGCAAAAATTGTATTATTTAAATATATTTTTTATTTTTCATATATTAGGTACAATCATGAATACAGAACCGCGAAGACATATGCCAACAGCGATACTGTTCCGCTCACTAATAATTTTTCCAGAAATTTTGTGGAATTTGTATGGTACTTATTTGTCATTTATGGCACCTTCAAGTTGTCCGCATGATATAATAGTCACAATAAAAGGTATGTAAATATGAAATTGCTTGAAGGTAAATTGAGAATTTTGTCTTTATTGGTACTTTTAGTGGGAAATTTTTAGCAAATTTTTAGTTTTGTGATGAAAAATTTTATTTTAAAATGCAAAATTTATAAAAATTGTAATATATTTTTGTAAACAGTCAATAATTTTTAAAATTACAGTACAATTTTCATTTAAAAATGAAGTATTTTTTAAATTTGAAGGAATTTTCTAAAAATACAATAAAAATGTAATTGAAGGCTTAAAAATTTTTAACAATTTTTTTTAATCTCAAAATTTTCTAAAATTACAACAAAATTTATTTAATTAAAAATTCTAGCATTTTAAATATTTGTTAAACATGAAGCACAAAAGATTTCATTTTAAGTTTTCTAGACATTATCATTTAAAATCTAGAAATTTCCTAAAATAAAAAACAATAATTAAAATTTGATTAAGTTTATTCAAAAAAATTGTAATAATTAACTTAAAACACCAAAAATTTCTCATAAGATCAAAACTTTCATCATATTTCACATCAAATTTCAAAATTTTCATCAACTTTGACATAACATTGAATATAATTAATATTTCTTTTTCTTACAGTGACAGTATTCTGCAGCTGGGCCCTCATTTGGGGCCTGTTATTTGCCATAGCCATTATTTTTGATCCTCTGGGAAATGAATTGTACAACCAAAAATCATACGAATTAGTTGCGCACAATCCATCAGATTCCACTCGTGTTTTCGAGCCACAAGCAGGACTTTCAAACAAAGTCTGGGAATGGAGGTATAAATAGAAGAATTTTTTAAAAAATTTGAAAATTGAAAATTTGTAATTTTAGGTTACAAAGTTGTTTCTGTTGTTGTGTCGGAGACGAAGAAAGTCAAGAAGTTTACACGATATTAGCCAAACAAATAGCCACATTTTTCCAGGTGAGTTTTTAAGAGTTCATTGAGTTTTCATAATGTCGCATGCTGTGTGGTGGTATTTCAAGGGTATTTGCAAATTTCTGCAATAAGTTGCAGAAAAAACGTAAATTTCTGCAATAAATTGCAGAATAATATGCAAATTTCTATCATTAAGTGGAAAAAATGTACAAATTCCTGCATAGAGCTACATAAATTGTGCAAATGTGAAAAAAAGTGCATAAATTGCAGAAAATGAACAAAAATTTCAGAATATTTGCAAACTGAATGCAAAAAATGTACAGATTTCTGAAAACTTGCAGAAAACATGCAATACCTGCTTTGCAGTTGTAGAAATACATAAAATTCTATTAAAAAAATCTGCAAACACCACGTATTCCCACCATAATTTGAATATCAAACATACACAATTTCCCCAGCTGTTCCTCGAATCACACAACTCATGATACCAAACTCACAACCACAACATCACGCACTAACTTTTTCTTTACTCTTACTCATAGGATGTGGATTTAGTACCTTCAGACATAGCTGCAGGACTGGTCTTACTGCATCAACAAGAGAAAAACTCTCTCGCTCACCAGAACTTTGCCGTAGTGTCACAAGAACCTCACAATTATGGTTCAACAGCTCAACCCTATGACCCTATCTGCTAAATTTTAATTTTTTTTCTATTTTTTCAAATTTCACAGATAATTCACAATTTTCAGCAGAGCAGAAGCCGTTGCCATGGCAGTCATGGATGACCCCAGAGTTAGCGGCTCATTACATGAAGTTTGCTGCCGCATGTTACGGCTGGCCCGCCTTTATTTATAGTAACTGCAAAACTGGGTTGTGCCAACTTTACAAAAACATCACGTGAGTTTATTGAGCTAAAAAAGTTTGCTTAATTTATGCATAGACATATTATAGTTTTTTTGCAAATAATTTGCAGTTTTTTTCCCATTTATAAGCATAAATGATAAGATTTTAGTAAAAAATGTAAAACATTTGCATAACTTCAAAACAAAAATAAAAATTGACAAATTTTTCGAGTAAATTACTAAAATTTGCTCTGTTTGCAGAAAATACTATTTCTATATAAATATTTTGCAAATTTTTTGGATTTAAGAATGGAATGCCTGTATTGAATTGTTATAGATATTCTATGCAACTCAGATGTTTGAGATAAAATTTATTCGAATTTCTATTCTGCTCTAATGGTGCTCTAATATCAAATGCCTACATTGAATTTTTCAAAAATTTCTCAACTTCCTGCTTTTATTCAAATAATTAGACTCCATTTTTTCTCTCTAATTTTTTCTCTCTCTGCAGATGCTGCGCATGTTTTCGCCAACCGACACCATACTTCGTCAACGATAACTGCTGTCGCTGCCACATCGCTGCACTCACCCAAATGACTGGTCTGACCGAAGACGACCTCACTTACGTTTCATTCCACAACAAAGTTTACCAAGTTCCCTTCTTCGTGGCCATAGATCACCAAACGTGCTCCGTCGTCGTCGCCATCCGGGGCACCATGTCGGCTCGTGACGCACTCACGGACCTCGCCATAGACTGCCAGCCGCTCAACATTCCTGACTTGCCAACTGGTCTGGGCGCACACAAGGGAATATTGAGTGCAGCGCGCTTTGTCGAGCGCCGACTCAGAGAGAGCAACGCGTTGAACGACGCGCTTTCGCTGTACCCGAGTTTCAATGTTGTTATCACGGGACATAGTTTGGGCGCCGGAACTGCGGCCGTATTGGCGCTGTTGCTGCGGCCGACGTATCCGAATCTGCGGTGTTTCACGTTCTCGCCTCCCGGCGCGTTGCTGAATAGAGAGACGGCGCAGTTTTCAGAGGAGTTTATACTGTCGATAGTTGTTGGGTACGATCTGGTGCCGAGGTTGAGTTATGCGACGATGGATGAACTCAAGAGGAGGTTGATGAGGGCTTTGTATGCGTGCCATTCGCCGAAAGTAAGTTTGAGGGATTAGGGTTTGTGTTGGAGCTCTAAGTGGAGTCCGGGGTCCTAAGTAAAAGTTTTAGGTGTTTTTAATTTTTCTGCTTTGTGGATTTTAGAAAAATCAAAATTTTTGGATTCCAGGAAGCGTCCAGAGAAAAATTTTTGATTACTGATCTTTTGGGTTTTGATGAGAAATTTATGTATGTTTGGTTTCAGTTGTTGGTAATTCAGTGTCATGTATTAAAAAGGGTTTCGATCAAGTTTTGAGATGAAATATTTAGATACCTAAATTTATTGATTTTTAGTGAGGTTTACTTTTGGTTTTTTGTTTCTTGGTGTGTGCTTGGAGCCCTAGAGGGGAAAGCCAGAGTGTCCAGGGTTAGTTATGTGTGAATCAATATGAAATCAAAACACTTTGTTTCCAGATAGTTGGGGTACAGGAGCCAGGGCTCACACAGGTCTATATTAATAGGAATTGGACTTAAATGCCGATAATATTTTTAAAAAATTTAAACTTGCAAAACAAAAAATCCAAAATTTTCATTTTCACTCAGCCGGGCCCTGCATAGATAAGTAAAAATTATGATCAGTGAACAAAGCCAGAATATAAAGAAACTGTAAACACCTTTGGCTGCGTGTGGACCTTTAAAATTAATTTAAAAAATTAAGTATTCCTATACCAAATTGTAAACTAATCTCACTTTTGACTTCAGTTTCGCGTACTAATCAATGAATGCTTCGACTGCTGCTTCGGGTTTGGCGCACAGTATGAATGGTCAACTGCATCAACGCCCGGTCAAAATAACCCACTACTAACGGAAAATTCAGGCGGACACCAAAATGCGACTTACGTAAACAACTAAAATTTAGCTTAGAAATCTTGTATCTAACCGATTATTTTCCATTATAAAGGAATCCCTATCAGAAATTGTTCACACAAGCCCATCAACTAGAGTTCCTTACATGTATCTACCAGGCTTAATTATGCATTTCGAAGAGGAAGACACAGAGTAAATTTTAATTTAAAAGCACAAGCACCTAATTCTCAATTTTATTAAAAATCTAAATTATTTTTGGTTATTTGGTGGCCAAAAATTATTTAATCTGGGTGAGAAAATCCACATTTAGATTTTTTTTACTTCTATAGAGTAATAGTCGATTCGATATCGACATGTTTTGGCACTCATTGGCATTTAAAAAAATATATATTTGTGGTCACCTGAAGCCTAAAATAACTCAATCTTACTTAAAAATCATGAAACGTCTGAAACTTGAGTTTGTTTGGCAATTAACGTATAATTATGCTGACATTGAATCGTTTTCACCATCAATGCACATTTGCACATTTGCGATATTTTTAATTAAAAATCCAGGTAATTTTGTAGTCACCAATATCCAATAACTGATTGATAACAATAGCCAACAACAAAAAATGGGGATTTTACCATTGTTTTCCATTAATACGTTAAAAATTCAAAACTAAAAGTTGTTTGGTTAGTTTTTATCTCTCATTATGAAGAAAAATTGATTTTGAATCATTTTTGATCAAATCAAGTCTCTTTCTACACTATCAATAGTCTGTTGCACTACTTTTAATAACTTCAAAAAATTTATTTCACTTTATAGACCTTAAATATAAAGAAAAATATATATTTTTAGTGTGATTTCACTTTTCTGTTGCCAAAGTATACAAGATTAGAATTTAATTACCAAATTTGTTGCTGAAAGTTACATGTGGATGGAAAATGATCTCAATAACTGAAAAAATGATTACAATAACTGATAATTTTTCAATGAAAAAGACTTCAATGTGAATCGGTTAATGTACTTTGTAAAAGTGATCACATTAACCGATTCATTCCATTAACCGTGATCACAATAAGCGGTGTCTACTGTAACTACAATTATTTGCAAGTGCAATGGGTAATTTGAGAAACTTTGCTAAAAATGCATCGAATTTTAAAATTTCATTCATTTTGAAAACAAAAAACATATTTTTTAATATTACAATTTTATTTATTTTACTCTAGAGGTGAACAAGAGAAAATGTACAAAGTTTCATGGGCAGAACCAGAAAACTTCAACCGAATTATCGTGATGCCGAATATGGTTTTCGACCACGATCCATTTACCGTCCTGAAAGCTCTTCAGACATTTGTGGCACAAACTGACAACCAATATGATGTGGCAAACAGGAGTATTTAGATTTATTTTTATTATTATTTTACACCATATTTTGTATTTTAATAATAATTTTTATGCTTTATATTACTTAATTTAACATTTTTCATTTTTTCATTGACCAATTTTTGTTATGATTTGTTGATTCTAGTCTTTAAAGAATTTTTTCTTTATATTTTATGATAATTATTATTATTAATTATTATAATCGAAATGATACCAAAAAATAATTTATTAATTAATTTTTATAATTAATTTTCAAAATTATAATTCAATTATTTACCAAATAAACTGACCAAAAAAAATCGTACTAAATATTGTAAATTGTAAAGTTGTAAAGTGTACACTTAAAATTGTACATTAATTTATAATTTACGAGTAAATTACTAAACCGATGGCGGCCATGTTTGCTTAGTAGTTCGTTTAAATGTCGATAGATGGCGACGGAGTATTGAAATAAATTTCTTTTTACGTTGAATATATGAAATTTATTGATTTTATTATTTCAAACACTCAAATTTTATTAGAAATCAAAAAAATAGTTTGGTAAAAAGACGCTGGACGATACCCGCAGTGTTAAGCATCGTCCTGAGTTTAGTATTCCTAAAGAAATTTACAATGGACATAAAAACCACTGTCGAAGATATAAAAACACATGTAGGTGGTTTTTATTTCGTTCCTTGGGTTTATCTGATGAAAATTTGCGATAGAACAAAAGACGAGTTGATTTCGGTTAACCTGATGAACTTGGATGAACTGGAAAAGTTCAATTTACTGACACGATAGGTGAGTTTACCAATTTTTCATATATCATTTCCTCTATTTGAAATTATGGGTTTAATGATATACAAATCCATGATTTAGTGGTTTTTTTTCGATGGAAGTTAATTTTATGAGTTTTGATGTTGCTAAAAAAATAAAATAAAATAAAATAAAATAATAAAAATGAAATAAAATTAAAAATTTTTTTTAAAGGGTTGTTGTAGGGAGTTGTGGTTTCAGTTTTGGCCATTAGTTGGTTGTTAGAGTTATGAGTCGTTGTTTTTGTGGGGTTTTAATTTAGGAAATAAGTTTTGTAGATGGTGATTGGTTTAGGAATTAAAAAAAAAAATTTCTGCAGGTTTTTAAGAATTTCTCTAAAAGTCTATAGAAATAAGTTGTTTATACATTCTTAAAATTTTGAATTTCTCCAAAAAAAAGTGTAAAAGTAAATAAATATTACAAAAATCAGAAATCTTTTTTAGAAATGGTAATTCCCATGTACGTTGAAACATCAAAACTCATTTTGTTAATGAAAATGAAAATTATGACTTAAAAATTTCAAATTTTCTCTTATAAAGCCATTAGAAATCCACAAATATCTTTTTAATAACCTTAAAAATTGTGCAATTTCATTAAAAACCCATAATCTCTTGATGCTACCAATTTTCAACACAATTTTAACAATAATTAAATATTTCGCAAGATTTTATAAAAAAAACTCATAAATTCTGGGAAAAAAATGGAATATTTATCAAAATTCCAAATCCTTAATTATAAATAATTATAAATAATAATAAATAAAAAATTTATAAATAATAAATCTTTATTTATGAGATTTTAGAGTAATACTGCAATCATTGCAGTTGTTAAGTTGTTTGTAGTAATCTGCCATAAATGTGTAAAAATCTGCTGGGGGGATTATATGATTAGGATATTGCTTTAATTACATTTAAAAGCTGCATAAAAATTGCCCCAAACTGTACAAAAGCTACGATCACTACAGCAAATTGTTGTAAAAGCGAAATAAACTTTTCAATTTTAGGTAGGAAACTATAAACAGTTGTTTGTTATGACTCGATACAAAGTTAGATACAAGTGTTAAGCAAAAACAAAGTTTGGGCTTTTATAGTCCACGCGCGTCAAGTGGCAGGTCACGTGATCAACGCGCAATCATCCCATTGGTGCGGGTCAAAGTATCAAACGCCTTAGTCACACAAATACGCCAGTAAACATGTAGAAATCTGAACAAACGTGCAGTAAACTGTCGAATATGCAGAAAACTACTAAAACAGAAAATCATAAAACAAAAATAACTTGCTATAATGTATACAAATACTCACAGAAAACATAGCAATCTACATAAGCTTTCCGATAAAACACCAAAAACCTCTTAAAAAGCTGCCATACAGAAATTACTAAAACATTTTTAAAAAATCCAAAAACATGTAACAAAAGATTATAATTTCTGCATATTTATCTGGTTCTTGCAGATGCATGTTATGACTGCAAAAAATGTATTTAAAAAGCTGGAAAAGTTCACAGAAACTGCAAAAACCAGCACAACAGTTGAGAAAATATACACAATCATGAAAAAAAAAAGAATTGCACATTATTTCCAAAAACATGCAAGTGTGCAAAACCATTACATCATCGAGAGAACATGCTGAAATAGACAAAAATAAGTAAAACATGCAAAAACAGAACTTCACTGCATGTATTTTGCACCAACACAACTTTTAACAGCATTGCAAATTCTCTAGCGTACTAATAACTGTGGCACCCACAAATTGAGTTTGTTATTACAAACTTCGATACCTTTGCTTCTTGTATCGACTTTCTTTGCCGTTCGATACACACCACTCGTGGCCAGAATCATAAGCGAAGACACGTGATGCATCTATTGAAAATTTGATGCATTCTACATTTAAAATATCTGATCTTCATGATTCACCAATGAGTCACTAGACGGCGCCTTGCAAATGGAATATTGGAAAGTGCAAAGGGAAGGGGATAGGGGATTTTCACATGTATCTAACCCACCCTCCCTTCACCAGCCCCGTGCAAATAAGGGGGAATTGGACATGAGTAGCAATGTAATGCACCTCTATGTTTGTCCTGGCAGGATTAGTTGATCAGTTTATGGTTTGTTATTGAAAAATTAAATAATTTGTGAAATAAATGTTATGTGTGAAGAGGGAAATTTATCAAATTTGTTGTTTTGGGGAAATGAATGGTGGTTTTGAGGAAAAATTTTTAAAAAAAATTAGAGTAGAGATTTTTGTGGATTGAGATTTTGGAGTACAGAGTCAAAGTTTATAAATGTTTGTTTGAAAATGGTGAATTTTTAAATAATAAATGAAACAGAAGAAATTGATAAACTAAAAAGCAAGATGTTATTGAGATTTTATGAATTTATATGTGAAAATAATAAGTTTTCAAATTTAAAAAAAATGGAAAATTTTTAAAATTTTATGAATTACCAAAAAGAAAATTCAGAAATATTTAAATTTTATGAATTATTACATGAAAATATCAAGGATTATTATAATTTTATGTAGTTTAATGCATAAGAATAATTTATTTTTAACATCATAAATTTTCAAGACAAAAAATCCATAAATTAAAAAAAAAATGAAATAAAATCCCAATAATGAGAATGAAAATGTTAAAATGCTATAAAATGCTATAAAATTTTGTAAAAATTGATGAAAACCAAAAAAACCACAAATAATTTGAGATGTTTTTATCAAAACTCCAAACATCCAAATATAGTTTTTTTTTTAAGTTTATTTTTCCAAAATTTCCTGAATAAGCCTCAAAAGCAAAAAAAAAAAAATCTATATTAGCTTATTATATTTTTATTCAAAAATCCATGCATCTTTTAAGATGTAACAAATTTCATTCAAAAACTCAAGCAACCTCAAAAACCAAACAAAAAAACCATAACTCTTTTGCATTCAATTAAATCCTCTTCAAAAATCCAAAATTCAAATCTCCAACTGAATTTTACAATACTTTTACATCACATAAACAATCATCAACTTCACGCAAAGAGAAAGGTATTGTAAACTTGATCACAATTTCTAAAAGACAAGTAAGTTTAATCACATCTTAATGAACTCAAAAAAACAACTCCAGAACTAAACCCAAAACCAATTTCAACCAATCTCAACTTTCCCACCAGTCCACTTCACCTTTAATCCCCAAAACAAAAACCATCCGCCATAAATCATAAATCATAAATCACAAATCACAAATCACAATTCCAAACACACAAACTCATCATCACACTCAACTTTCCCAACCAAATACCTCTACCAAACCCTTTCTTCAACCCCCACCACCCCAAAACTATCTCTTTAACTCACTTAAAGACATCCAAAACCCAATCTCAACAAAGACACCAACAAAAACCACACATCACTACCCCCATTAAAACCAAACCAGAGGGAGCCAAAATAACCCATCCACACCAATTTCCCCCAACAACCTCCACCAAAATGCAAATAACCAGTGGGTGAATGAAAATTTCAAAATCCGTTACATCACAGCTGCACAAAATGTCATATGACATGCAAATATTTTCCTCACAACTTGTAGTAGGCGCCACTACCAGGGGGAGTGGATTGAGGGGTTGTCATGAGGGGGGGGTAATGAATCCAGCTGTTCCATGAATGAGTTGGACAGCTGGCTCAATAAGCCCAACCGCCCTTTGGCGTGTGCCCATTGAAATAATACAGATGCCCTATTGTTGTTTGTTTCCATAGACAGGCCTTTTCAAATTAACAACCATGTTTGAAACAAAAATTATTTTTATTTATTTAATTTTTAAAAATAAAAGATATTTTTTAATTTTTTAATTTGTTTATTTTTTTTAGTAGACAGTTTTGTCAATTTGAAGTTTCATCGTCACAGAATGAGTCACGATGCAGTGTGGAAAGTTTCATATTAAAACTGAAGTTCTCGTCAATGTTACGCACCGTTTCATCGTATTTCACTGCAACTGCACAAACAAATTAATCTATCAGTCAGTCATGCGTATTTTAGTTATAAAAATTGTTTTATCATAAAGAACCTTCTTTTATGCCGCAAAATCACATCATATCAAGACAAAAAATAAAAAATAAAAATTGTTATTAAAGACTACGTATGTAGAAAAACAAATTGGAAACTCTCCAATTTCTTTTGATCTATTTGGAATAGCAAAAGCAATTTGAATTAATACAACCGTCGCTGGAATATTATCACATAGCTAAACCATTCACTGCGCAAAAACAGCTTAAATACTTTACAAAAAACACAATGACATCACTTAACACCATTCCCACCTTCAAAACTCCATCACCAGATGTCGCACACTACTAATTAACAAACTCAAAACCCCATTTTTGATTAATCCCCCATAAATCCCAACACTTCTCCTCAAAACACAAACAAAAACACAACTCATTATCCAATTTCCTTTCGAACTACCCCTCAAAACCCACAAACAAACTGAGTAAACACCCATAGAGACATTCTCAACTGACCAATCACGACCCTACAACATCATGACGTCATAAACCTAGGTAGGTACGACTCATCACGATCGCAGTTGTAGAGCATTCCGCCACTGTCGCTCTAACAAACCAGAAACTGGCTCACCAGGATAGTAAACACAGCGCCATGGAGCTGACCCTGGTCGGCGAACGGGTGTTCGCTGCCGAATGCATTCAGAAGAAACGCGTTCGGAAGGTGAGTTGACGATACGATAGTCTAAATATAAACTCTATTTACGTGTGGCAACGTCTTTTAGGGTCAGGTCGAGTATTACGTCAAATGGAAAGGCTGGAGTCCCAAGTAAGTAGTTCCGATGGGAGACGGTGTATGAGGTGAAGGAAGGAGATGACAATGTATTGTTTGGTTTGGAAAATAGGTATAATACGTGGGAGCCGGAAGAAAACATTCTAGATGCCCGGTTACTTGAAGCTTTTGAGGCCAGGTAAGTGAAAGATGTGCGTGGCTGAGGGGATTTAACACCAGAGGGCGGGAAAGTTAGATTTTATGTTTTTGTTGATTTTCTTAGTTTTGAGTTGGAAATTTGGGTTTTTAAGAATGATTTTTAGTTATTGGTCAGTTATTTTGAGTATTTGTATGCTAAGTTGATAGGACGAAATTTGGAGTTTGGTTTAGTACGGTCGGTGCGAGATGACGGGAGCACGGCTGTTGCTGCTGCGCCATGCCGTGATCAGCTCATCTCCACCCACCAACAGCGTGAGTCGCCCGTGCTTATGCACCGTACCATATCAACCGCTTGTAAGCACTGATATTTCAAATAGATTTTGAAAAGTGTCATAACGTGATTAAAAATTTAAATGATTAATTAAATGATTAATTACGTTACGATTAATTTTGATACTCACTAAAACCCGATTTATGGTAATGACGTCATTTGTCCCAGTTGCGCTAGCCCAGGTAGCACAATGATATCTCACAGATATATCTCACCAATTTGTCTAAATCTGAGATATAGTTGCAGTTGGATGAGATATGTAAAACACTATAAGAGAAATAGCTGAGAAGTCAGAATGGTCACAGTTTTGGTTTCTCAGATCTAGACACATATATCCCAGAAATATAAAACAGATATAGAAATCTATATTTTTTCTATATCTCTGTGACATTGTCTAATACTTCATATGGTTTTGACATAAAATTTGTAAAAAAAGACATAAATTAAAAAAAATATAAAATTTTAATTATTAAAAAGTAATACAATTGAAAAAAAATAACAATTTTTTTTTAAAAAAAACTATAGAAATTACGAAATAATTATTCAGTAGAAACTCGTTTATCCAGTTAAATTTCAATAAAAAAATCCATTTTCATGAAAATTCCACATTACAAGCATTTGACTGCATTTAGGCTGCATTGTTGATTTGTTGGCTTGTATGCCACCAGTTGGTGTCTGAATCTTCAGAATAATTAATTAAAGCACTTCAACATTAGTTAATTGCAATTGCTTAGCAACTAGGAAATTATAATGGTTGCAAGAATGATGCCATTTTGAAAAAAGTAAAAGAAACAATCAGAATTGTAGATATGCAAAAATGAGCGTCAATTTCTTTGTTATGTCACAATGATGACTATGCCTGTGCACTCTGGAGATGTTTGAATTAACTATTATTACTAACATTAATTAAAATAATTAAAAATTAACTATTGCATCCACAAAAAAAATTCTGTCGCTAAGGATTTCTGAAAAAAGGAAACTTAATTGAAGAAATTCAAAATCTGATTTGTTTTAAAAAATACTTCATAAAAGCATGATTTCCATCAAAAGTTTTCATAAATTTCAAATCTTTAACAAAATTAATGTACAAACATAAGTACAAACCGATCATGGGATCAATATTTCACGTTGAGTTACTTGTATTTAATAAAAATTTGAAAAATCTTTTTGAAATCACCAAATCCAAATTCAAGCTTTTTGAAAATTCGATTATTTACACATTTTTTAATTTTATTTTCACATACATTTATCATAAATGTTAAGTATTTTCGTCACTCAAGTCGCTTTTCACGTTAATTTTGCATTTTTGCTCCAAGATGATGTTCTTTCAATGACGATTGACGAGCTGAGCATGTTCAGTGCCTATAAAACGGTTCCACTGGTTTTACTTGAACTTTTATTTTTACACTAACTTACCTTGCGTATCAAAAAGTATTTCTAACCATTCGCTGAATTTTCATCTCGATCTATTTCACTTTTATTTGGCGAGTAACGCGAGCTTCGTTCGGGCGTGTTCAGACTTGCCGGGGGTCACTCGAAAACGCGGGGCATACCCCAAATGGGGTACCCTACTGGGGTACCCTACTGGGGTACCCCAAAATGCCCCAAAATACCTCAAAACATCAAAATTTTCCAAAAAAATTAAAACTAACCTAACCAAACTTAACTAACCTAACCTAATTTAACTAAGTTGGTCTGATTAGGTTATTTAGGTTATGTTAGGTTAATTAGGTTAGATTATTTTAGGTTAAGTGATTTAGGTTAGGTTAGTTGATTTGGATAAATTAGGTTAGGTTAGTTAGATTGGATAAATTTAGGTTAGGTTAGGTTTGATTTTATTGAAAATTTTGATGTTTTGAGATATTTTGGGGCATTTTGGGGTACCCCAGTAGGGTACCCTATTTGGGGTATAACCCGTGTTTTCGAATGACCCATAAAAGACAAACATTTATGTGATTTCCCCTTAGTTTACAGAATTCTGTTTTAACATGGTTTTTTTTCTATACGGTGCTCTCTGGAACACATCCACCATGTAAAAACAGAATTGGATGTATTAAAATTTCCTATTTGAAATTGGCTTGCTTGATAGCTTGTATTGGCCAGTGTTTTCTTATATATGGTTGCACATTTGAGTTGTTGCAATAAGGCAGAGATGTATAACGTCTTATTTCTTTTAGCGTAATAACTATTGCAGAATTTCTATACTTCTGACATGTGGCAGAGATATAGAAAATCTGATTTATTTTAGCTTGCTATTGATACAGATTTTCCATATCTCTGCCATATGTCAGAAATATAGAGATACTATATTAATTTTATCAAGTCAATTTGGTTTAAAATCAAGCTTATAATCATTTTTTATGTCGCAGAACATATATCTCAGAGATATAAAATGTCTATATAGATTTCATTCAGACATTCTATATCTGTGAGGCCTTAAATCTGAATTGGAGCTGCCTGGGAGGTTTTCCTGCTGATGAGGGATAAAATATGACGTTCGCTTTATTTTTATTTTGTTTTTTTAATTTCCGTTGCGTTTTAATCGCAAAAAAATTCATTTTAAACTGGAAACGCTATTTTTATGCGAGTGTCGAGGGATGTTTAATTAGATGGGTTTGGGTTTGCTACAAGTGAGGTCATGGTGGTTGAAAATATGGCGTTGTTCACTTAATTTTTTTTCCTAATATGAAGTCGTGAGGGATGTAAAATTAGACTCAATGTGGGTACTTTTTACACCATTTTTTCTTGCAGTCAGCGTGATAGAGATCATAATGACAGGAAAAGAGGACCGAAAACTCGGAAAGAAAGACCTTTGGTAAGAGGAAATGCACTGATCTTTAAAATCCAAATTGAAAAAGTGAATTTTTCCATTTTTAGGAACCAATTGTGGAACAGCTCGAATCGACAAAGGAAGATGCTAAAGTCGAAGAAACAACCTCTCAAGACGAGGAATCGGCAAAGCCAAGCAACAGTACGCCAGCAAGGGTGCCACAAGCTGAAGAAAAACCTCGAAAAGAAGCCACAAAACGAAAAGCTGAAAAGGACAGTGCTCAACCCACATCTAATGGTGGCGAGGGCAATAATAATAACTCGACCACCAAATCAGATACGCAACCACCACCTGAAAAGATCAGTAAATTAACACCTGCAATGCCGACTGATGATACTAAAAGGTCTTTAAAGGAGAGTAAAACAAAAGAAACATCAAAGGTTCTTGCAGCAACAACAATATCCCAGAATGGTGCACAGTCGCCTGCACCACCGCTGGTGAGGCTTCAGAGTGGGACGCCCTCAATACCCCTAAGTCCTGTTTCAACACCCAGAGGGTCTTCAAACACATTGGTTAGCTCGTTACCCAATAAAGATGCAAGTTCTAAACAATCTGAAAGCGAGACGAATCAACCGAGGCCGTCCTCGCCAAAAGAGTCAAAGGAAAACAAACCAGTGAACGGTGTTGGAAGCGTTACGGTGCCTGTGTCGAATTCGAATGGATCCGATGGTGGAAAATTGCTGCATGGGTCGTCGGAATGCACTGAGACCACAACAACACTCACAAATGGCAATGGGTCTATTTCGGAGCCACTCAGTCCACCAGAAGTGTCTCCACCATCCGAGTATTGGCACAAACAGCACCCTATGGTTGATCAGATTTTTATAACTGACGTAACGGCTAACTTGGTTACTGTTACAGTTCGCGAGTGCAAGATGCGGTTGGGGTTTTTTAGGGATCGTGGAAATGAGATAGACAAGAAAAGGAATGGGGAGGATGAAAAAGAAGAGCTGCAACAGTGATTTATAGATTCTGAAATAATGTTATTCACTTTGGGCTTTATTTATATAGTTGTATTTTATCCAGTAATGAGAAATGATTGGAAAAATAATAATTTATTTATATTTTTAAGATTTTTTAAAAAGAGTTTAGTTTATGGAAACAAGTTTATCACTTAATCATGTCTGAATTAATTTTACTTTTTGTTTTCTCACATGGTCCAGTTTGTGTGACAATACATAATTAAATCAGTTTGTTATAATTAATTGTATTTTTAAACTTAAAGATGACAAATATGAAATAATGCATTTTATAGAGTAAAGTTACTACACTTTCAATTTTTTTTATATAGATATATAATAATTTGGGTTATTTTAGCCAAGTCATTGAGACATTCCTGATAATTTGTGACCTGATTTCAAAAACCTCCATATGATAAGGAATATGGATAAAAGGTTTAGGACAGTGGTGTTTTTACCATCCATGTTGTTGCTGGCAGATGATGGGAATTGAAGAACCGATTGAGGCCTTTATGTAGGGAGAAATTCCAGTTCAGTTATTTATGGAAACAATATTGAGAATGCTTACAATGTTAGTCATACATGCTACTGTACCAGAATGGTTTTAATGAGAGCTAGAGGGTTTGTTCTATCTGATTGCCAATTTAGCAAATCCCTTTGTTAACTAATGAGTTGCTAATATGTTTTTGAAATAAAAAAGGCACTTTTTCTAAAGAAATTGTGTTAACTCACTTAAAAGTGAAAATTTTGTCTTGAATACTGCATTTATTTTAAGAAAAAATGATTGTGGTTTATTTTTTATCAAGTTGAGACTTGTCAATAGAGTTTTTGTAAACTCTATGCACCGACCTAATAACAACCCAGTAATGGGGGGTCATTATTAGGTCCATGCTCTATGCAACCCAGTAATCTTTAGAAACCATATTGAATGTTGGTTGGTGGTTACAACGTTTGTACACCATATTTTACAGTTTTACATTTTCTAGGATGAATTACAATGTAATATTAAACTAGTATTTTGAAATAATCCACATTCACAATGGAAGTTTCAAAGAAAATTTGAAGTATAAAGGAAATTTCAACTTATTGAAGCAAGAGATGAGAATAAATATTCAATAACTCTGGATGAGTTAGTGATGGTTTAGAATTCAGGAATAATGTACTTAAGCTGGCCAAATGGAAATGATGCAAGAAAGGTGAAATTTTCCCCATCACAAACAAAGCACAATCTGGTGTCATTACATGACTATTGAATGACTAATTCTTTAACCAGACTAAGTGTGGATTTCTTCATGAGCAACTTTTGAATGTATAAGTCTCCCACATTCTGACAACTCCACACACATGCTTACAGTAGAAAAGTGACTAATAACTAACAAGTTGGTTTCCCATAAGTAAAAAAACCACTGTCATAAACATCCAAACTTCCCAGAAAGAAATTTGACCACTCATACAACCAGTTCCCATCACATAGCAATATTATATCAGTTATACACATGTTAACTGCTTATTGGTCTATAGCAAAAAAAAGAAACTATGCTCATTTGTCAAAACCCTTCTAGTTATTTTAATTCAAAGCTTATTTTACTTTATTTTAAAGCTTAAAAAGTTGTAAATAACAAAAAAAAGTTTCATTCTTTGTATTATAATTATCCCATTTGGATTAAATGTCTTTTACAACACCTGAAAGTAACAGAAAGAGTAGTTTTTGAAGTAAACTAAAATAGGTTACCTCAAAACCTATTAAACACAGTTTTTATGAACTAACTGCATTCAAAAATTGAAATTATTTTATATTTTTTAAAGCACATTTTTTGTTTTAATAACTCTGATGAAGTTTTAAAGCAAAATCTTAAAATTGAAAACAAGTATGATGAATTAACTTTTTTTCCTCTTTTCTTTTGGTTTTTTTTTAAATTTCAGAGCTTTGATTGATTTTTTTCAGCTTTTAGTGTCTCTTGTTGGTATTTAGTTTCGACTTGGCAAATGGACAACCTTGAACTTCGTTTTATTATGGTAAGTACCATGGTAATGTATTTTTTAATGATTATTTATAAGAGAGTCGACCTAAAAACAAGGAAATTATAATAAAGGTTTATGTGTAAATTATAAAAAATCCTTGATGTATTGGAAATGTAAAATTTAATTGATAAATAATAATTTTTTTTCCATCTTCTTATTTAATGACTTTATTTTAGATCTAAAGTGCTTAAAAAGTTAGTTTGTGGACGTAGACTAAATGGTCTGTTTATTCAGTCATTTTCTGGGTCATTTGGTCCACAGACAGAAAAAATTAAATTTACAACTTTAACTCAAGACAGTGTTGGTGTCAAATTCAATTTGACTGTTTCCAGGTTTTAACTGCTAACTAGATTTAGATTTATTATTTAAATATACTCTTATTACAAATTTTTTTATATGTTATTGTTTAACTTTCTAAACTTAGGTCAGTTTTAGTGTGTACGTTTTCCCTTCCATAAGGAAAAGCTAAAAAAATCAAAAACCATTAATTTTTAAAACATTTTATTACAAGTTTATGCATTAAAGGTCAAGCGAAAGACAAATTAGTATTGATTTAATACAAATAATACCTAGTGCCTAGTAACGTTCTTTGTTGTCGGTTAAAAACCTGCATGGTGTCATTGAATGTTGACCACTGAGGTCACCTTCAGATTGATGATTTCATGCAAATTTTATCCAGTAACAAAGTAATTTATACTACACATTAATCATTAACTACCTTCACTTTCAATAATAAGAGTGGACAATTCCAATCCACATCTTGATTTTTTCAACTAAATCAAACTGTAAATATTGATGTGTTGTCACATCTTAATTTATGTGTTTTCAAGAGTGTTCCAAAGAGAATATATTTTATGTGAAGCTTAAGCTATAGAGAGTTTGTGGAAAACAAAATTTATGTCTTATAATTTATAAATTCCATGTTGATTATAATTAACATGAAATATATATAAGTTTTGTTTTCTACAAACTCTCTTATATGACTGCTTTATTAATTAAATACAAAAGAGATAAACTTATGAGAGACAACATTATTTTATTATAAGAAAACTTAATTATAGCAATTTTGGATCATTTTAAATGTCCAATATTTACTTCTGTCAATATATTGCAAATATGTACATTCTAGTGATACAAGAGGAATCCAAAACAAATAGAAAGCCAGATTAGTTGCCAAAGATTTTACTCAAACAATATGAATTGATTTTATGACTTATGCAATGTGGAGTCTACAAACTAAGCGAGACATAGCATAATGCCAAGAATTCATCAAAAACAAATATCAAGCGAGATTATTTGCTAAAGATTTTACGCAAGAGGGTGGAATTAATTATACTAAGATTGATAAAAAAAATGAGGTCTATTAACTTAGTCTATAAACTACGCGAGACGTAACACAACATTAAATACTTTTTAAAACAAAGTCAGATTAGTTGTCAAAGGTTTCACTCAAGAATATGGAATGAATTATACTAAGACAGATTGGTGGAAGGTGACGTCTTCAAACATGTGCCAGACATACTGTGAGGTGATAAAAAATCCTTTTGATTCTTAAATTGAATTTACGAATCCACCTCCACATAAACACTGACATTATTACCATCAACACCTTGTTTCCACCTGTCATTACATTTGTATGAAGAAAAAACACAATAACATCAATAAAAAGCATTTCCGGCAAGAAATAAAACAATGAGAAATGGATTGGGTGTTGTCGTTTGTATGCCACAAGTCTCCCATCATTGAGGGCCGTCCTGTTATACAAGAACTAGCCCCCTTCAAACTAGATTTGGTCACCCTTTTCCCAGGACTTGACTGACCTTTGGGGGTTTATTTCTGTTGGGAAAACCAGAGCCAATTAGAATAGGTGTTATATTCTTTACTTATTAGACACAGTTATAAGTGCAAGTAATTTCTCTCCAACAAAAATACTTAAGACATTATAAATAACAATATAAACACCCATAAATATGTCTAAGAAAACTTGTTTTCCCAACATTTACCCCTGTTTTTTCAAGGAACTTTGAATCTAGCAGATGTGCAGCTGTGAATTGCTAAGTTTCCTTTAATTTTTTGTTTTTTTAAACTGTCTATGTTGATGTTTTATACAAGGAGGAAAATGCACAACTGAATGGCTTCAGGCAACTAATTAGCATACAATGCAAGTTTATGAGGTTACCATGGCTGCAAGGTAGTGCAAAATTAAAAATTTAATTTCTTAAAAGTTGGTTAGGTCTGCATTGCAATTGTTGTAATGTGTAGTTACATTTTTTAACAATGTGCAACAATAAACTATTAAGGAGTTTGTGCAATCCAACATTATAACTATGCAATACTGAACTAAGAATGATATACATTTTGTGATCACATTAATCTATGGATTCTAAATCATATTTCTTTCCCAGTTTAGAGTATTGTAGCCATTATTGTTGGATTGCACAAACTGCTAATTATCCCACCCACTGTTGAATGATCATTCAACAATGACAGCTGCATTTAATCTTAAATCAAACTGTATAGTTTGACAATCAATTAAGTATTAAAATCACAATACTTGTGGTTATTCACTTGCATTCACTATATTGTTGACTGTATTACCAGGAAAACAATTTGCCTGACCTACTTTACACACCTACTTGTATGATATATCACAGCAAGTGTTACTTTGTTCAGTGATGTAAATACGTGATGATCAGAGTGATGTCATTTGACAAGATAGCATAGTGTTAACTAGACTGACAGCTGCATTTAACCTTGGCCTAGACCAATGCAGATGTTAAATTAATCAGTTGTTAACCTTGGAGTTGATATTTATCTAAAATAAAATCTAAAATAAAAGATCTAAAATTAAAAAAATTGAAATGGAAGTGAAAATTTTCATTTGAATAAAAGAGTTGTCAATTTAATGCAAGATGAGAGTGAAATTCCAAGATCGGTGAAATTTTTACAGTGAAAAATCATTTAACTGTATTGATAAGTGAAAATAACTTTTCATTTCATCTACTCATTTTCACATGAAAACTAATATGACTGTACTAGACTTCAACAAAAAAAATTAGAAGAGATGTGTAAGAAGGAAGTAAGTTTGTTTGCCTTTCATTACATGAGCAATAATACTTAAGAAGTTGTTTGTATCAACTATATGATGTTGGTTAGTTTATTCATGTAACAAAACAGGAGAGACGATGTTGCTGCTATAGAAGTAAAGATTAATTTATTCTAATTGGTTCAAAATCACTTATTTTTGAAGCCAAAAACTAAAATTAACCAAACACCAACAATTGTCGCATAACCAGGCACAAGCCACAACGTTTTAAGCTGTCAACAGTGAAACCTTATTTATAGAAAGGTCTAGGAAGTGGTTATTTGGAAATTGAATCCAGCAAGAGTGCACTAAAAGTTTTCTAACATTTTTTGTAAAATTTCTTAAAAATTACAAAACCAACAAATAAATCTGATCCCATTTCAAAAACAACCCAGATAGAGCAAAGAGCAGGTGAGAGCAGGTAGCAACTATTTCTGGTTTTTTTGTCACTAAACTGTGTTGTAGCTCAGCTGGATAAGAATATGCAAGAGGAGAAGAGAAGCATTTCAAGCAAGAAAGGCAGCAAAGCCCAACAATAAGTGGTGTACTGTAGTAAAAGCTTTCTCCGATGATTTTTAATGATGGAGACATCAGACATTATTTGAAGTGCATCATTGCCATTTGTAAAGGTTTTGATTTCTATAAATGACATCAGCAAAATCTCTAAAGGGACATAGGGTAAAAGCAATAAATGAAATTGCTGCAACTATTGCATTGATGATATTCTGCAGAATCACATTATGTGGAATAGATTTTGCTTAAATGTTTTGCACAATTATTTTTTTGCAGTTGTCATGCAGAGGCTTTGCAAATGCATTATGCAAATGCATTATGCAAATGCATAATTCGACTACAGTAGTTTAACACGGAGTTCAAAGTTTCTGCAGAATTTCTCACCAAATTACTGCACAATACTGTCTATAGATTCTGCAGACTTTCTGCCAAGCCTTTTTAAAATAAAGAATTAAGTCTAAGTTAAACTCAATTCTTTGCAGTTGACATTTTCTGTCGCAAGGAACTATTATCAAATGAAAACACAACAATACTTTCACAGTAGTGAGCTTAGAATCACGACGTTATCGATCACTCTCACTACTATTTAACACATCAGTTAACCAGAGAACAAAGCTCAAGTATTTATTTTAAATCATGTATTCATGTTTTTGCTACACACATCATACAGAATTCTTCAGATAATTTATAGGACTCAAACATGTCGGTCATGGTCATATAAACCAAATTTGGAAAAGGAAACTTAAATCAAAAATCAGCACAACAAAGTTTTTTGAATATAAAAGAGAAAAGACAAAAAAAAAATTAAAAAAAGAATAAATTCAAGGAATTCAGAAAAAATGTCATTGACACCTCGCCTGTTTAAATTCCTTCGAAGTTTTAAAGTGTTGTTTGCTCGGTCACGATTGGCTCACCATATACAATGCGATTGAAGCTTGAAGGGCGATGAACGAAATAGCAATTGCAAGACTCTGAGCACTGTCTACTTGGTACATTTCTACGAATGCTGTTCTTTAAATTTCAACTTATTATGTTTGTTTTAAAATTTTTTTTAAAAATTTTCCATCCTTAAGGAAGGAGTAAAGGGGTTTTTGTATTCAAAAGTCGTCTTTAATTGATCTCTCAGCGCCATTATAATAAAAATCCTAATTTATATCACATAAATTAACACTGATTTATTGAAATTGCAAATCACATATGACAAAAACAATATTTTTTTATTTTTCAATTTTTATTTGCAGTTTTATTTATATTTTTATTTACGCTGAAACAAAAAAGAGGGCGAAATTCGCTCCTTAGGTTTGTGCAAATGGCGATGTTAACCTTGAACAAGTTGTAAAAATATTTAAAAAAATTTAATTGCAGTTTGCAAAGACGTACTTAGCTGCTATCGAAGCGTGTCATGAAGGTAACCCACTAGTATCCCTTCCTGGGTGGAGATGGAAGGTGCTCAGGAAGTCGTTTGGCCAAACCTTTGAAAACAAGAATGATAAAAAAAACTATAAAAGAAATTTTAAAAAATGTTAATTTTAATTGAAATATTAAAAAAAAAATCGATATTTGGGATTGCTCTCAGCTTTTTCCACTCGATGAAATAATTATTTAATTTGTCTTAAAACAATATCTACATTTTTACGAGTGCTGTTCTTTCAATTGCAACTGATTATTTCTTTTAAAAAGTTGAAAAATTTCAACCAGAAGGTGAGAGTAGGGGAAAATTGAAATCGCCATTTTATTAACACTGTTCATTGATACTTCGTCACTGTTTTCACAGCAACGAGGTTGATTCTAAAAATAAAGATGGAATTTAACGATTTTCTGTTTTTCCACGTAGGTATTTCTCTTCAAATTAATTTTTTAAAAAATGAAATTCATTACGATCTAGGACTAATGGAGTAAGCACATTTGTCACGTGCTACTTAATCTTATCTCACCTTCCGGTCATCCCACCTGGCAGATGGGGGCCTTTTTGATTGTTAGCGTTGACAGATGGTCACTGAGCATCCTGTCTATCCACAACAAATTACACGACCTCAATTTCCACTTCCAAGAAATAAAAAAAAAGAATTTTTTTTATTTACAAAAAAAAAAAATCGATGTCCAAAAATTGACATCGATCGATATTTTCCAATTTTCTAACCAAATTAAATCACATCCCTATATTATTAGCTGAAAATGAGAAACAAATTGAATCCCCAATCCAATTTAAACCTCAACATCGAACAATCCCCGCAGACCAAATCTTAAAAAAACTTAGGTGTCGTCCTGCATCTAGCAAGAATCAGTCAAAACAAATATGGCGGGTTTGGAAAGGAACTCGCAACACGGTTTAAGAGTTGTTTCGAATGGCAGAACGACCGCTGTTTCTCCCACAGGGTACAACGCCGAGTTTCAACGACCGCGCACACCCGAACCGGAACAAGATGAAATTATTCACAAGGTAAACAAAATTAAATGAAAAAAGAAAATGGTTTGTTGAGATAAACGAGTTAAACTCGACATCAATCATGAAATACCTTAAAAAGTGTCTATAGTTTTAATTTAAGAGCTGTTTTAATTGGATTATGACCTGTTTAGGTTTTTTTTATTTTGTGGGTGTGATGAATTAGGTTGGATGAGGTTAGAGTTGATTGATATGAATTGGGGAATTGAATGTGATTTGGGTTTGTTTTGATCTATTAAGGTGGGATGAGGGTGGGGTTTCAGTTAGTTTTGGGTTTTATTTAAAGTTTTTTTTTGGAAGGTTTTTTTGTGTGTGAAGAATGATAAAAAAGAAGAATGATAGTGTGTTTATGTTGTGATTTTTTGGAGTTTTTGTTTATATTTTGTGATTTTTGGAGTTTTGTGGTATTTTTTGGTTTATAAAAAAATAATGTTTTCTTGTGATTGGTTATTTGTTTACTTTTTTTATTTTGAAGTGTTGAATTATGGAGGATGCTGGGATGGTTTCTTGGCTGTCACTAGGTGGCAGCATGTTATGGAGTTGTGGATTGTGCTCCAGGAAAGCTCAGACAGGTGACAGGAATAAGAAGTGAAGTTTTTATTTTGAAATGTTTCCAGGCTTTGGTTTTCTCCCCCTACATTTTCTCCAATTTATTGCTTGTTTGATAATTTTTTTTTCCCTACAAAGTTCTGTTTTGTGTTTTTTAAATTATTTTTGAAAATTTATTTCATTTTGTGCAGATGTGTAAATCTGTAATTTTTAAATTGTTTTATTCCATTTTTGCAATGTTTTGCATGTTTATTAGACTGTACTTTTTCAGTATTCTGTAATTTTTGATTTCTTAAAATGTATTTACCTTGTTATGCAGATTTATTTATAGTTTAGTTATGTAAAGGTTTGCATGTTTCCCCCTCGCCCCCCCCCCCCCCGAAAAAAAAATTACGTAAAAAATTTTACGTAAAATTGTGCATACTTTTTGTAATTTTTTGCATATTTATGAATTCTTTTTTTTCTTTTTTTGAAATTTAAGAACAGTTTTTATATACTTTACAAATACCCCATTTTCTCCAATATATCCGACATTTTTTCATATTTTTAATAAAAATTTGCACTTTTTTACATTTTATTTTAAGAGTTTATTTCAATTCTTTTAAAATTTTAATGTATAAAAAATATCTCTTTATTATCTGACCTACTTCTATTTGAACTATTTGCAGACTATCCTAGTTGGAGACAGTGGAGTTGGAAAAACATCACTTCTAGTTCAATTTGATCAGGGAAAATTCCAAAGTGGTTCATTTTCAGCCACAGTAGGCATAGGATTTACAGTAAGTTCCAATGTCAATTAACACAATTCTCTTTAAACATTACAGTCTTGATTATGTCACATAAATGGGACCAACTATTGGTCGGATAAAGGAAAATATTGAACAATACAGAAATGGCGGCAGTATGAAAGAAATGAAGTTCTGTATAACTTCAAAATAGATTCATAAATATTTTTAAAGACACACTTTCAGTTTTATTTCAAAATTATACTGTATTTCCAATTAATTTACCTATCCCTCTCTCTCAATGTTATTTTTTTAATCATATTTTTTGATATTTTTAGTTTGTCTATTAAAAATAATTAAAATCAAAACGACTCTTCAGCAAAAAAATAAATATTAAGTAATGATAGTTACCACAGGGATTGCAATATATACGTCTTGTTTTCATTAATACCAGGGAGTGTTTTTCCCCCTCCACGATTTTTTCCACCTCCACAATAAGCGGGCATTGAAATTGTTACAGTCCGGCTGATATCTAGGAATAGTTTCTGTAGTTTATTCTTTCTTGTTATCATTTATTAGTTTTTATTTTTAAGCCTTTGTAAGGTTGGTTCCACCTTGTAGCATAAACCTTCTAACCTAATCACTTTAACAGAGTTGTGTCCAACACTTTTCTTATACAAGCCACAATTGTTGCGACATGTGACAACATTTTCACCATATTTTAATACTGGATGCAGCCTGCGTGCTTATTCATCCAATCACCTGCACAAGTACATTATGCAGGAATTAAAATCAAGGCACTCACCATTAGAATCTGATGTAGTGGGTGTTGGTCATGCATATAATGAAAAGTTAATGATTATGAAAATATAGCCAAAATTTATTGTAAATTAGGCTATCAAATTGGTACTTTTCATTTTGCTGACGTGTATTGGACATCATTGCTTAGCTCTCTTGCTCATTTCACATCTTTATTGCCTAATCCTAGTATAGGTAACCACATTAAGCCTAGATGGTGTAGTCGGGTCAGTGAGTCACCCAGGAAGGACTAAACATTGTTCTTTCACGGGCATAAAGTCGTTCTTGTTGCGTCTTATTAGATATAGTAATTAGTAAGGTCACGTGATATGCACTGGCTTAGCCAGCAGCCACTGAACTTAAAAATTTTAAGTTAAGCAGCAGCCAGCCCAATGTACGCGGCGCACTCCTCTAATTTCAGCAGTGGAACGACGAAAATTTCTCAGACATTGAAGGTGTCAAGATTGTGTCAGACGACAAGATAATTGCAGGGCTAAGTTGCAATTTTGCAAACAGGAAGTGACCTACCTAGGACACACAATCTTGAGCAGAGTTGTTAAACATGACCCAAAGAAGATTGAAGCGATTTTGACATTGACAAACCCGACCAACAAACGGCAAGTGCGATGTGTATCAGGCTTAATAAACTACCTATCTCACTTCATCCCAAATTATGCGTCCATTACCGCACGGGGAACTCCGCAAGGAGGGAACTCCTTCGCGACGACACCTTTTCATTGGAATCACGAGCAAGAACGTTCAATGAACAACATCAGACGAATATTGACAGCAAAACCTGTTTTGCAATTCTTCGATCCAAAACAACCGATAACGGTGCAAGCAGACACTTCAAAGGAAAGTCTCGGTGCTTGTTTACTGCAAAACCAGTACCCAATCATGTATGCTGCGAGATCCATGTCTGTAGCGGAGCAACGTTACGCTCAAATCGAAAAAGAGATGGCAGCCCTCGTCTTCGCGTGCAAGAAATTCCACTACTACATATACGGACGCCAAATAATCGCACAAACCGATCCAAACCGCTTGTCACAATCGTCTGTAAACTGCTAAATGCAATATCCACATGACTCCAAAGAATGCTGTTAAAACTTCAACCGTACAACATCGAACTCGAATATATCCCCGGCAAGCATCTCAACATACCCGACACGTTATCTAGGATCCTCACGCAGCAACCGAGCATGACGGATTCGCACGACACGATCGAACGAGATGGGATCAAAGCAGTACACACAGTTGCAGCGACACAGCCTATGTCCGAAGAAACTTAATCCAAGCTGCAGAAAGCCACGGAGCAAGACAACATGCTTACGGTGATACGATCCTATGCACAAAATGGCTGGCTGGATAACAAACGAGTCACTGATGCCCGCGCCATGCCATACTGGCCACACAAAGATGACATCTTTGAGGAAAATGGTCTGCTCTTCAAAGACGACCATCTGATTGTTCCCAAGTTGTTACAACCCATCTGCACTCGCTAATCTACACCTTGGACATTTCGGAGTCGCAAAGATGGTAGGCATAGCCAGAGCGTCCATGTGGTGGCCAGGGCTGAGCAACGACAAAATGACCGCTCATGCCAATTGCACATCATGCCAACACAACCAATCTGCAGTCCGAGCCATTACAGCCCACGACATCAAAGAAGCCAGATGGATGAAGATCGGGGCCGACATTGCCGAACACAAGGGGAAAATATTAATAGTAACAATTGATTACTTCTCAAAATTCTCTGAGATAGTCTTACTGCAAGACAGAACAGCTGCTTCAGTGATTTCGGCAACGAAATCCATTTTTTTGCGCCACGGGATCCCCAGAACAGTCATTGCCAACAACAATCCGTTTGCATCCAGAGAAATGAAACAATTCGCCAGCTCCTGGGATTTTTCGGTAGTCACCATGAGTCCTCGATACCCGCAAGCGAACGGACAGGCCGAACGTACAATAACCTTCAAAACAATGCTAAAAAAATGCCACGATGACAACACGGATCCCTTCCTTGGTTTGCTTCATGGCGGAGCGCACCAATAAAAGGATCGGAAAAATCTCCTGCTCAACTCCTGTTCTCCAGACGACTAAGGTCGCACGCAAGCAACCACATGAAAGCTCTCATACCGGAAATCTGCTTGCAAGGAAAACATGCCATCGCTAAACGTCAAGACGAACAGAAGAGACAGTTTGACAAACATGCCAACCATCTACCAGAGGTGAACATTGGGGACCCCATTCTTGCACTATTTGGGAATGAATGGCGAAGAGTGTGACTCATCGACAAAGCCTCAGCTCCTCGCTCATTCATCATTGGCCTACACAACGGCACTTTCGTTCGACGAAACCACAAACACCTTCGAAAACTAAAAAGCTTCGCCATACGATCCCGTCCCCATCCATTACTGTTTCCCGCACCCAACAAACACCTTGTTTGGTCCCCACACACATTGAAGATGAAGATCCCAATTTCAGACCCCAACGCAACAAAAACAACCCCGACAGCCCACGGCGCCCAAGAACAGGACGCCAGACTCGCCAGCACATCTACACGACTACATCCTCACTTAACCATTCTCACCGTCAGCTCACTTAAACTGCAATTTTGTTAGGTTTTTATTTTATTTGTTTCATTTCACTTTGTTTTACTTAATTCATTCTGATTTTTTTTTGGTATAATTAATTTCATTCGTTGTTCGTTTTCGCTCCTGAGAGGGAAGATGTAAGGGGGGGGGGGCACTACCTCCCCCCCCACCCACCCGTATTCTGTCTAAATAAAGACCACACTGGCATTCAGTGCCGAGACCTGACACACCCCACACATTCTTACAAAACAATCTACTTACCAATGACCTGAAACAGCATTTCAATGTACCATCAATGGCCACAGACATTCAACTCAATACATCATACTGACACTGCAGTTACAAGAACCAAACACCAAACATTAAATTACAACCTGCTCAATGACTCACTGAAATGAATCATCAAAAATCACCTGCGAACTACCAATAATCAACAGTGTTGTAAGCGCTACCGCTACTTATAGCGGTGTTACCGAAGTTTTGGTAGCGGCGCTACTAGTAGCACTACTTTAGTGAACCGCACTACTTTACTAGCGCCGCTGCTAAGATTTACTTTTTTTGCGCTACTAGGTAGCACTACTTTAGAAAAGGCATACTACAGTCAAAAATTGTTTAATTTTAAATAAATTTGTTTGTGTAATTATTTTCAAACAATTACATAACCAGATTTATTTAAAAGCAAAAAACCTTTGGTCACAACATTCAAACATTTAAGCATGTTTTTTGTGACTATTATATTAATTCAATTTATTGCAGGAATTTACTGCAAAATATAGCAAAAACTATATTTTGTGTTAGTTTGTTTACTTAAACAATTATTTTCCTGGAAAATAGGATAATAAAGTCATTAATTGCAGAAATTTATGAGAAAAATGTAGGAATTAAATAAAAATTTCAATTTTTACATTTCCCAAAGAAGTAGTGGTAGCAGGAGCGGAAAAGTAGTGATGACATTGTTTAGTAGCGGTAGTGGTTGAAAGCGCACTACTTTTGGATGGTAATACAGGTCGAACCTCGATATAACGAACTCGAAGGGACCGTCAAATCTGTTCGCAATATCGAGAGTTCATAATATCCGAATTTTTTAACATTGAATGAATGGATAGGAATCCAACCAAACTTTTTAAAAAATTCGTTAAAACGAGGAATTCGCAATAAGCGAGTTCGTAATAACGAGGTTCGACCTATATGTCCAATGATAAAGTCGCCTAATTCCGAGAAGAGAAGAACGCGAAGAAGATGTGGGGGAACGTTAGAGATGCATTGTATGCAAAAACGAAAAAAGAAAGATGTCGACTGCTTACAAATAAACGCAACTGAAACAGGAAAAAAAGGAAATGGTCGATGAATATTTTAATCGTGCCATAAATTTGAGACAACAGTGTTCAGCGATGGGAAAAAAGGTGGAAGATACGGAATTGAAGTTTTATTTGGTTGAGGGATTACGTCTGGAATTCAACGTCCTAAAGAAATCCTTGAGATTCCAAGACAAACTAAAAATCGCCGATCTCCGACACGGATTAAAAGACATGGAGATTGATCGTGGGAAGAAGAATGAGGAACCGCGAAAAATGTTTGAATCAGTGAGAAAAGCGAGAGATATGAAAAAGAGTTGAAAGGGTTGCTATAATTCTGGAAAAATAGGACATTTGTCCAAGGACTGTTGGTGGGCAGTGTTATGTTATAATTGCAAAATTATAACAATACCAGCCCAGGGCTGGTATTGCGTACGAAATTCTTAAGTTTTGACTTATGCAAAAACTTAGGCTAGTTTTTGTGAATACTACCCCAGGTTTTTTGCCTAGTTATCAATTCTTGCTAGTACACACCGAAGGTCTCAGGATTACATCAAATTATGGCTGCCACATTCTAATTGGATCAGGCTATACTTGATTGAAACAAATCATATAAAGTATACCTGATCATGTATAGTCGTAAATGATCATATATAAATTTTCGCACTACAGTTGTAGGGTGCTACAACTGCCAAACAATTTGAAAAACTCATGTGAAAATCATCTAAAAATGTAAGGTTGGTGTATAGAATATTTTCAAGATTCCATACAATTCTACAAATTTTGGAGCAATTCTGAAGAATTCTACATTCTACTTTAGAGAATTTTTTTAGCCTTGAAAATATAAAAATTCAAACTACTTGAAATAAACTAGTGCAGTTATATTGCAATTCCCATCTAATTATTTTTCAAGTTTCTATTAATTTTATTTGTACAATCCTTCTCATTAGTACCTTACTCATAAAAAAACAAAGGTGAAACATAACTCCTTAATCCCTACTGTGTTCTTTTATAATTTGATATAAAGCAATGAAATTTTATTGTTTAATGTTTGTTAGATGAATGCTATCGTGCTACATCTGTCTAAGTGGGATGTCAGTGATGAAGTGAATGGATTGGCAACAGGAAGAGTAAGGCAATAGCAATAAGGATTTTTATAACTTTGCAATTATATAAAAATTATACTGTATAATATTTTTTTTTTAATTAATGTTTCAGTACCAATCTTGTATAGCTCTGACCGAACTTGGTCATGGCAGTAATTTGTCACAGTTGCAAACAGCTGCGACATACAATAAAGAAAGTGATGTGAGTTTTAAATGAAAGTTTGAGTTAGAATTTTATTTTAATATTACTCAAATTACAGGGTTTTATTATCAACACGCCATCAATTGAAGCGTGGAAATGTTGGTCAGGAAGTTTAGGAAAGTGTGCTACTCATGCATTGCTTTTAGCACAATTGTACACTCCTGATGGTAAATGTCATGGTCTGCATTGGTTTTTTATTCCTGTCAGAGATCCAAGAACATTGCAAGCATATCCTGGAGTATTAGTTGGCAATATGGGAAATAAAATAGGACTCAATTCACTGGATAATGGGTAAATATTATATTGCTACTATAATCATAATCGATATAACAACTGGACATGGACACAAATGTAAAAATATCGTACCAGAACAAACTCTTCTAAGGTCATTCCATCGCTCACATTATGAAACATTTTACAGTATTCTAAAGCCTTTTTCACCTGGGCTACCACAAAATTTACGGTATAATACTACTACTACTACTAATGATATATAACAAAATAATTTATTATAACATAAATAATATCTTAAGATGGAAAAAATATTTTAAGATGGTAAAAATTAATCGTTTACTATGAAAAAAAAAAGAATATTACATCAAAAAATACAATTCTAAAATCATATGAAAAAATAAAAATTTAAAATCATGAAAAAACAAATTTTTTTGAAAAAAAATAAACCAAACTTCTGAAAAACATAAGAAATATCATGCCAAAAATTATATCTAATCCCACTTGAAAACAGAATGTGATGTAACGATACACATTGGGCACTGATATGCATAAAAAAATTGTTATCTCGTATCATACTGATAGATTTTAAAGAGATTTAGCTGGTCCTGTCTATTCGTTGCCTGGGTAACGTGAAACTTCAAGCAACATGTTAGAAGTTACAAGTTTCACGTCATACGGTGCTGACGTTTAGATGACTTTTGTTTACTACGTCCCAATGTATAAGATGCGGAAAGATCCACCCTCTTCCAAACTGTTTTCAGTAGGATTCTCAATGCTGTTGCTGTGACCGGGTTCCTGGGGTTTCACCAAGGGGTACTGGGTGAAGGGTCCCGGTTCCAGGGTGCACGAATAAATGAGTGACACAAACAACAATTCACGTTGGTTATATGGCTTTATTCTGAAGCCGGGGAACTGCTTACGTCTGTGACTGGTGCATGTCGATCCCACACCGATGCCGAAGCATCGGCGGGGCCGCACGTCAAGGATTCCCACAGCGACTTACATCGAGTCTCAGCCCGCAGTATCGACACCTGCTTCCCACTTCATCTCTCTATCGCTTAGGCTTCGGTCGTCGACATGTCAAGAACAAACCTAGTTGTTGCGTGTTCGCACGCCGGAAGGATTCTCTCCGCAAGATGACCTTGGCCTTTTCTTAGTAGTCAGGGATGAGTCACGTACTTCTGGTTACGAGAGTACGGTAATGACCCATCCCCCTGACGGTACAACAGACAGTGCCGACCGGTGAGTCACCGGCAGTCACATAGCTAGCTGCAGGATGATGCTTGCATGTTAAAAGTCCAAGCTTTTTAAAAGGTGGTTTAGAATGTGATGGTTGGAATGACAACCGTATGTTCCCCACTACGGTAGTCATAGTGACCAACCATAGTTTTGCCCGGAAAGCACGCAAATATTTACTACTCGCCCAAAAGCTTAATTTCAGCTTAGTTCCTAGTCAATTCGACCCTGCAGATCACGATTCTGCAGTTAGATTGACATTTCCAACACTAATTTAGACACTATGTTCGTTTAAAATTTATTTAAGTCTAACAGCCAACATGGCCGCTGTTTTGGTTAACTACCAAAAGAGGGCAGTTCAGCCGCATTTAATTTCTTTCTGGTGATTGGTTCTTATGCAAATTAGAAATATTATAATATTTTATTGTCATGCGTTTTGATTTTAAATTAACAAATCAGAACTTTTCTTTCCTCATTTTTCCTGCATTGCACGACACAATACGTACAAAAACAGAGCCATTTACATTCTTAGATAAGGTTAAATCTTCTAATTTGGCAAAGATAAGAATTTCCCACAATCCAGTTCTCTGGGACTATATAAAGGCCAACTGAACCCGTACTCTGAACTTGACTTGACCTGTATTGCATTGTATTGCATTGTATTGCATTGTTTTATTGTTGAAAGTGTATTTCATTGCTTTTGTGCTTTTGTGCTTGGTGTGTGACAGAGAAGTGTATTTCTTTCACATCGTTGCTTGACATAAACAAAAAGCGTTTAGTTTAGTGTATTTATTATGGCCATAGGGACTATGTCAATTAACTGACATTGATTATTCCAAACTGCAGTCCAAGGACTGATGGGGTCAAAACCCCATCATTCCTGGGACCCCTGTATACTTCATTGTCCCAATCCACGGACCGGACGACAGAGTCGGACGGGATTTCTGTTTGTTCCTTTCAGATTGTCGCAATTACAAAGAAACAATCTTGATCGAAAATTCCCACGTTGTGAATGTTGAATTCATAAATCTCTCCCTCTCTCCCCCGGAATATTTCCTTTCTAGCGATCATGGTCCACGATGTGATTAGGAACAACGTCGAACAACGTGGTTAGGTAAATAATTATGTTAGAAAGATCAGTGTCTGGTTTCCACTATCAGTCCAAAGATTGTTGGTCGAAAACGGTTTTAAGTTGTCTCCACAATTCAGTCTAAAAGCCGATGATTGGACTACAATAGCCATGTCACTTCCATTAGCGGCTCAAGGGGCTGTGTATCGAATTGACGACCTGTTTAGTGTTAATCTCTTAGAGAAATCTTATCAATTATCAATCGATAATTGATAAAAGTGACTTGTGTCAGACTTGCTTACATATTTGCTTAGCTTTTCCATCGGACCACGACATTTGCATTTTGGCTCATTTAAGTTATAAAGTGGCGACTTTATAACTCCATATTTTTATTTGGGATTTTTACGCTTTTTTAACGTGTATGTTTGATTCATAAAATTTTTATTTTTGTTGACTAAGCTTTTCGACAACTCTCGTTGTCATCAACAGGTCTCGAATGATGACAACGAGAGTTGTCGAAAAGCTTAGTCAACAAAAATAACAATTTTGTGAATCAAACATAAGTTAAAAAAGCGTAAAAATCCCAAATAAAAATTTTTATGCTTTTTTAACGTGTATGTTTGATTCACAAAATTTTTAATTTTGTTGACTAAGCTTTTCGACAACTCTCGTTGTCATCAACAGGTCTCGAATGATGACAACGAGAGTTGTCAAAAAGCTTAGTCAACCAAAATAAAAATTTTGTGAATCAAACATAAACGTTAAAAAAGCGTAAAAATCCCAAATAAAAATTTTCATCTGGTGTATCTGTACAAACCGTAAAATAATTAACTAACATAGTTGATTGGTTATTTTCTACTTCTATGATTATCAAATTTCAAACAAAAATTTAAAGGATTTGGAGGTAAAATTTTGACTATCCCCCAAATCTCTTATAGTTTTTCCAATTATTCTTGTCCTCCCCGCAAGGCTCTGTCAAACCCTGTTAAGAGCCGTCCTAAAAAATTGGTTTTGGGGTAAATATCCTCAGGATCTGCATCCCTCAATCTAATGATTTTCGGTCTCTCCTCCTCAGTCTGAGATTCATTTCCTTCTTCCTCTCCACCAGTGGCACTCTCTAGACTTTCAACTGGCTCCGACTCCATTTCTGTGCCCTCTGGCTCGACTTCTTCTTCTTCAACTTCTGTATCCTCACCTATTTCCTGTTGTATTTCTGATTCTGAAAGGAAATCTTTCACAGATTTCTTCTTTTGTCTTGTCGATTGTCTTTGGTCTGGAGTGGAGGTTTGAGGCCTATTCTGTGCTGGCTCAATTACGCTGATTCAATTTCTTAGCCAGCTCCAAGGACTTGTCCAGCATAGCCTTTCCTACCTTTCCACGTCCTATCCCTGTTTTAGGATGTTGTAATTGGCCATGGGGCCATACAACCTTTTTTATCGAACTCATTCTCTTTCTTTTTCTAACCCTTTATCGAACTCCTCATCATCAAGCTCATTTTCACTATCAGAACTCGAATCCGAGTCCGAAGTTGGAATTCTAATCTCATCTTCCTGTATTAAATGTGGATCATTTCCCATCTGGAAAGGGAGTGCTTTTGTGGCCCTATGAAGTGGCTTTTTTATCCCTTTATTAATTTGTTTCTGTTCTTTAGCTCATTCTTCCAAATTAGGATAAATGTAAGCCTGAGTGTATATTTTCAGTCTTTCTATATGAACTACTTGTATGTTGAACATGTTGAATACGGAAGTTTACTTCAGATAACTTTTCAATAATCCTACAGGGTCCTGTTTGTTGATGTGAAAAGCAGTTCAACAGAGCCAATCCTAAGGTAATGTGGTGTAGAAAGATAATAGAAATAACAGAAACAACTTACACTGCATCAAAAACTTACATTTACAAATATTTACAGAATATAAAGGTAACAACTGCTCTTACATTTACAACTTTTTGTAAATGTGTTAAATCAGTTATTGTAAATGTAAGATTTACATTTGTAAATGAGACTTATAATTTTTACAAAGATGTAAAGTTTGTAAATATAAAATCTGATATTTATACAAATGAAAATAATTTGTAAATATGATACTCAACATTTACATGAGTTTACTGACTGTAAATATAACCAGTATTAATTGTGAATTTACACTACCATTTGCACTATAATTTACACAGTGTAAATGTGTGCTATACTACAGTTTTATTAATGTAAATGTACATTTACATAATAGTTCACACTGTAAATAAATTAAAAAATTTAATTTAATCAAAATTAAAGGTACATTTATACCACAATTAAATGTATGTTTTCATATATTTAGCTTTTTTTAAAATTCTTTCAACAGATGTCACTGCTGTTTTTGAATAAAGAGAAAAATTTATCATTATTTAATGCAGTTATGAATGCATTGTTAATTTGCCCTATTTTTTCTAAAATTTTATGTAACAATTGACTTTATTTTGTAACTATATTATTTCACAAAATCATAATTTACTGTTTAAGAATGCTGCTTACTTAAAAAAGAGGTGTTTGTGTTTTAAGCACTTTCTTGGTCATGTGCAATCTGTTTTTTGACCACCTAGGCTGGTTGAGGTTTTAATCAACTTGGTCTTGCAGGTCTACTGCTGAGGCTTGCATCCCTTAATGTGGTAAATATTGTGCAAGGCCATCAATTTTTGTATTATTGCAATAATACGAAATTTTTATCATTTTTGTAAAATTTTGTATTATTGGTAATCGCTCTCATAATATCTAAAATCTGCCAGTGGATTGGTTGGATTTTTAAAAAAATTACACATTTACAGTTTGTAAAATTATCAAACTTCTGTAGTAATTTCATCTTTCATTGTGTAAAAGTTGTGTATAAAGATTATTTCCAGTTATAAATAAATTGTAAAAATAGTGTGTAAATGTCATCTTTGTAAGTGTAAATGTTGTATGTAAAGGC